>CANXYC011577174.1:0-10448 GCA_948193065.1 Aleurites moluccanus
TCCTAACGGTCATATTTGATGTTGGGCTATAAATACAAGTTGTTTTGAAGCTTAAGAAGGTTAGAAAACAAGAGAACAACAATTGAAATCATTGAATTAAGATTTTGCATTAAAATCATTCTTGTATATGGCTTAGAGAGCTTATATTTGTAAAGCATCAATTTGTGAGCTTTAAATTGTAAAATCCTTGAGTTCATTAAGACTCATTGATTATTTGAGAGTTAGGTAAACTCTAGGAAAATTCTTTCTCTTCTTCTTTTGTAATTCTATTGGGTTTGAGTGTGAGCCATAGAAAACACTTATAAAGGTTTTAGTGTGAACCTTGAAAACACTTGTAAAGGTTTGAGTATAATCCCGTGAAAACACTTGGGTTTGATCTTGCACCCGTAACAGGATTGGAGTAAAATACTCAAGTGTGATCTTGAGGAGTAGACGTAGGCAAGGGTTGGCCGAACCACTATAAATCTTGTGTTTGATTCTCTCTTCCCTACACTCTTTATATTTTACTCATTTATTCATGTATATACATTCATTGTTGAATTGGTTTATTTGCTTCCGCTATTTTAATTTGTGATTAATTTTTTATTTTGTCAAACAACCAATTCACCACCCTCTTGGTTGCCAAAGGGACTAACAATTGGTATCAGAACTTGTGCTCTTTATTGAGGATTTAACCATCCAAGAGTTGATCCTATGATAACATATAAGAGTTTTGCATATAGAGTAGATAGACCACCATTTTTTGATGGTAGCAATTAAAGCTTTTGGGTAAATAAAATGGAAGAATACTTAGATGTTTTAGATAAGGATTTATGGGGAGTTGTTGAAGATGACTTACTTATTATAAAACCTAGGAAATTATTACATGAGCATGATTTAAAACAATTTGCATTAAATATTAGGGCCATGCAAATTATTAGAAGCTCATTAAATGAGAATGCTTACAATAAAGTGTCTCATTGTATTAGTGCTGATGAAATATGGAATTTACTTGATTCTACTTATAAAACTAACACCTCTTATGATGTTGATGAAACTTTAGATATAAACACTCCTACTCATCAACAACAACTAGAAGACAATGAGCAAAAGGAAATAATGCTACAATCTAGAAGAGATAGTAGCTTAGATTGTTCAACCTCCACAAGTGATGAGGAAAGCAAGGATGAAGTTACTAACCTATGCTTCAAGGCCATTGATGAGGATAACTCTTCTCATGAGGTAACATCAAATCTCTCAAACTCTATTGATGAAAATTTTTCATATGATGAGTTAATAGATACATTAAAAACTATGTGCATTGAGGGTGAGAAAATAAAAAACAAAAACAAAATGTTCAAATGTCTGATAATTTGAAATATAAAAATGAACATTTGAACAATAAAATTCTTTCATTGATTTCTGCCAATAATGATCTTGAAAATGAAAACATAAAGCTATTGGTGAAATCTCAAAATTATGACCACATTTTGAAAGAGAATGAAATTCTTAAAAATGATTTAAACAATTTAAAATCGTCTCTTTCAAAACAAGAAAAAGAAAAAGAAGGTATCATTTTTAAAGTTTCATTCATTAGACATCATCTTTCTTATAATTCTCATGGTCATAATTGTAAAAATAATCAAGCCCCCAATATGAAAAAACATAAGCATAACATTCATAGTCATAACCACAAATTTAATGGATATTGTTATTCATGCAATGGTTATGGATATAAATCTTATTTTTGCAAAACAAAAAGTCATCATTCATATAGAAGTCGAAATAATATGACATTTCTCAAATATTATTCTTATTGCAATAAATTTGGTCATATTATTCATGAATGTGCTATCAAAAAGAAACAACAAAAAACTAAGTTAGTTTGGGTTGTTAAAGGCACAAAGGCTAACCCCCGTGGACCCAAAGAAAAAAGGATACCAAAAGTGCATTCTTCTATCTCTTATCTACAGAAATTTATGAGGAAAAATGATGGAGCAAAAATGGTTTATCTTCCCCAATATAAAAGATATGGTGCAAACAAAGCTCATGCTTATGAAGCATATGAGAGTGAACATAGGCCATGCACCAAAGGATATGAAGCTTTCAATAATTGGAGAAGCTAATATGAGAGAAGGCACTACCAATGGAGTAATGGTAGCAAGCCTCAAGGGAGGAGAGCTTGGTAGAGATAAGTATACCTCCAACCCCTTTTGCAATTCAAAAGCTTTGAAATTGATTGAATTGCATATTTGAATATGTTTGAATGTTTAATTTAGTATCATGCTTGATATGTTTGTTGCATTCATTCAATGTGTAAGGGGGAGAAAATATTTTTAGAAATTTTTCAAAATTTTTGATGATTTTTGCTTTGATAATCCCTTGAATCCCTTTAATTTTATTTGATTGATTAAGGGGAAGAAATTTTTATGATTTCAATTAGTATCATTTTTATGATTTCATTTAGTTTTCCTCTAGTACTTCAATTGGTATAAATTATTTTTTAAAGGGAGAGAACTTATCCTTTTTAATGATATCAAAAAGGGGGAGAAGTGTGCATATATAAGTGTTCATATTTAATTGATATTTTTAAATAGTAAAGCTATTTTGCTTATTTATTTGAACACTTATATGCATGGTTTTATTATCATCAAAAACGGAAAAATTGTTAGCCCTCTTGAGCTTGATGTTTATTTTAATGATAACAAAATAATATAAATATGTTATTTGTGCTAACAATTTGTTTGAGTTGATTGAGGCGTGAGAAATCATGACCATTATTCATACTATAGGATTAACACATTTTAAGGAAGTTTATAGAGTGTACATGCTAAGGGAGAGCAAAATTGAAGAAGTGCACAAGTTAATCTGCGAAACTATAAATTATTGATATGTCGCGGGCATGACAGGATGAGTCGCAGGTGCGATGCTAGGAACAAGCTTGGTCACAGGTGCGACAAACTCAATCGCAGTTTTGAAAAGCTTCAAGTCGTGGGCGTGAAATTAATTTGAGAATTTCTAAAATCTCATAGAAGCTAAAAATAAACAGTGTCACATCTGTCGCGAGTGCAACAACCAGAGTCGCAGGCGCGACCTTCACCAGTCGCCGGTGAGACACCAAGAAGTCGCGGGCGCAAAATTAAATTCAAAATATCTTCAAAAGTTCCAGTAGCCTCAAGGTGAACAGTGACATAAAAGTAGCAGGTGCGACAAGGCCAGTTGCAGTCGCGACTAGTGAAATTCAAAGGCATAACTCTGAAAAAACTGACAGATTTGCACAAAGTCTGATTTGATGCCAAATTCTGTATAAATTGAAAAAAGATATTAGGACAATCCATATATGGATGGAAAGATATGGATGTCTAGTTTTAGGAACAAAAATTTAATCAAGCATTGGACATTGAAAAATGAAGATATGAATTTTTGAAAGAATTATGCTCAAGCTGGCAGACTAGGATAGAGTAGATAAGACAACTTGAAAATATTTCTGGGAATTATAGAAGAAGAATTTGAGTATGAAATTTCACATGATTGAATCTATAGATATCTAGTTTTATATGGAAAATAAATCAAGTGATTTCGAGCTCTAAAGAAGGAGAAATTGAAGAATTAGTGAAGCATACTCAAACTGTCTTTCAAATTTGAGTAAGAAAATGTTATGATTTTTTAGAATATGAAGATGAATTATTTTGGAGTTGAGTTAAGCTAAAAAGTTATAGTAGACATATTAAAGTTTTAAAAAAAAAAAATAGTGCATAATTTGGAGTTGTATAACTTAAGATAAGAAGAAAACAAATCGCAGGTGTGACACTAGAAGTCGCGGGCGCAACATTTCTTCAAAAAGTTTCAGTAGCAAAATGTCATTTTTGTCGCAGCCGTGACTGCCGAGATTCTAACACAAAAATTAGCCGTTGGAAATGGTTCTAACAGCTATATTTTGGATCCTAACAGTCATATTTGATGTTGGGCTATAAATACAAGTTGTTTTGAAGCTTAAGAAGGTTAGAAAACAAGAAAATAACAATTGAAATCATTGAATTAAGATTTTGCATTAAAATCATTCTTGTATATAGCTTATAGAGCTTATATTTGTAAAGCATCAATTTGTGAGCTTTAAATTGTAAAATCCTTGAGTTCATTAAAACTCATTGATTATTTGAGAGTTGGGTAAACTATAGGGAAATTCTTTTTCTTCTTCTTTTGTAATTCTATTGGGTTTAAGTGTGAGCTATAGAAAATACTTATAAAGGTTTTAGTGTGAGCTTTGAAAACACTTGTAAAGGTTTGAGTGTAATCTCGTGAAAACACTTGGGTTTGATCTTGCACTCGTAAAATGATCGGAGTAAAATACTCAAGTGTGATCTTGAGGAGTGAACGTAGGCAAGAGTTGACCGAACCACTATAAATCTTGTGTTTGATTCTCTCTTCCCTACACTCTTTATATTTTACTCATTTATTCATATATATACATTCATTGTTGAATTGGTTTATTTGTTTCCGCTATTTTAATTTGTGATTAATTTTTTATTTTGTCAAACAACCAATTCACCCCCCACCCCCTCTTAGTTGCCAAAAGAACTAACACTACCTTTACCCATGACACAAATACTAGAATTATTTCTAAGTTTCACAAGCTGTCTAAAAGTTTCATCTAGTTCAGTAAATAAAAGCTTGTTACCGCATATATGATTATTGCAACCGGAGTCCAGATACCATGTAACACTTGGTTGGGTTACTTTATTTTCTATGTAAGCCATCAGTAATACTTCTTCTTCAGTATAAGCCAACTTTATTCTGCTTGTTTGGGCATTCGAATTGATGATGGCCTGGCTTGTGACAGTAATAACACTCAACACCTAATTTGTAATAATATGTTTCATGGCTAGATGAATTTTGACATCCTTTGCCTTTTTCTCTTCCACGGAATCCATCACGTCCTCTGCCTCTCCATGCAGAAGTTTCTTCAGTAGTGGTAACTTTCAAGGCTTGCTCCTCCAAAACATAGCTAATCATCCTCTATTCATGTACCAACAATGAACTCTACAATTCATTAACCGAAAGACTATCAATGTCATTCAATTCTTCAATGGAGCAAACTACATAATCGAATTTGGGAACCATTAAGCGAAGTATTTGTTCAATGACTGTAACGTCTCCCAATTTCTCGCCATAACTCCGCATCTTATTTGTAAGTGTTAGAGTTCTCGCAAAATAATCATTAACGGACTCCCCTTCCTTCATGTGAAGAATCTCAAACTCTTTACGAAGAGCTTGAAGTTGTGCATGTTTCACTCTGCTTGTGCCTTGATACTTTGACTTCAAGGAGTCTTAAATATCCTTTGCATTATCTTTCTTTAGGATGGTTTCGAGGATGCCATGATCTATTACTTGGAACAAGAAATTCTTTACCTTCACATCCTTGAGTTTTTGATCATCCAGAGCTTTGACTTGTACATCAGTGAGAGTTGTTCCTTCAACGGGTTTATCAATCCCATTTTCCACAACATGCCAGTATTCTTTGGACTGCAGAAAGTTCTCAATCAGCATGCTCCAATGGTCATAATGACCATCAAGGGGAGGAATTGCTGGTTGCACAAAGCCATTGTTTTCAGATGCCATTTATTTTTTTTCTTTCTTGCTGTTGTAAGTGAAAGCTGCTGCTTTTTCAATCAAGCCTCAAGGCAAGCTCTGATACCAAATGTTAAAACTGATATTGTAAATATGTAAATATAAGATAATTGGGAGAAGTATATCTTG
Source organism: Aleurites moluccanus (assembly GCA_948193065.1). Lineage (NCBI taxonomy): Eukaryota > Viridiplantae > Streptophyta > Magnoliopsida > Malpighiales > Euphorbiaceae > Aleurites > Aleurites moluccanus. Next base: position 5,737 of record CANXYC011577174.1, read on the forward strand.
TGTATTGAACTTCATAAGGTCTGACTTAAATAACCTTACATCAACAAATGAAAATAGAGAAAAATAAATAACTAAAATCTCATATTCTACTAAGTGCAGATAATGGGATTATTCTAAAGAATAGGATAACCACTATTTGTATTCTCTCACATATAAAGATTATTAAAAACAAACAGATAACTAAAACTAAATATTCAACAAATTTAAAACAGACAATAAACTTCATATTTTTAGAAATATTGCCTCTGAAATTTACAATCCATTGCCATTCAAGAACTTGGTAGAGAACTTCAAAATTCCCCTCCTTCAATTTCTATCAACAAAAATTGACAAAATTAGCTTATGGTTTTAGTTGCCCAAATAATTGATATCGCCCATATAAAACAATAGATTATACTGTAAATCATAATTAGAAAGATCAGATTTAAAGGTTTAATTCCTTTAACTTCAATTGTTATTGTCAATTTGAACCAATGACATTATTCTACACAATGATATCTTTTATTAGGCACCTTATTTGAAAAGTTTCATTAAAAAATTAGTGAGAATTTTAATAGACAGATTTCAGTGAGTAACAGTTTTTAAATAAGAAAATTTTATACCATGTAAAGTTTAGACATTAAAATTAATAGGAGATTCAAACCCAAAACCAAATAAGAAACCTGGACTTCTACTTTTGTCCCTCCAGAAAATCTTGATATTGCATAAATAACCCCAGACTTGAACTGTCAAAGGAAACCATTTTGACACAAATATATTTTGTTAGTTCATTCAATCGACTATGCGATGATGATACAGCCCTACACATTCACATACTTTAAGAGTGCATATGTACAAGGAAAAATTAAAAATTAAAAAATAAAATACTGTGTAAACGAAATCTCTCACCTATAATGTCTCACAGATGAGGTTTTGTTCCCTTGAATCCAAACTTTGAGCAAATATTCATAAAAGCTGAAATTTAATTTTCAAGTTAACCACAAACAATCTCATTAGGTTTTGCAGTTCATCTAATAAAGTAAAACAGTATTATTTTAGAAAATATATTCTGAAGCAGAAAATGAAATATATTTATATCTCCAAATGGCCAATACCTGTCACCCATGGCACCAAAAGTTATGGTCGAGTATGATCCAGATCCAGATCCAGTATCAGGACTAATATAGATTGGAAGCAAACCATCAGCAAGAAAGGTTTTATTAAGCTCCGTTATAACCTTCTCCACCTAAAACATTAACTTTCAAGCCAACCGATTAATTGCAAGTAAATAACCGGCAAAAATTGTTTCTTTATTCAGAATGGTAAACCACTCATTAATGTTTAATCACAGAAGCTACTTCACTGAAATTAGCCTTACAAACCAAAAAGCTAACTTTGTGGATCACAGGAGCAACTTCAACAAAAGAATGACCAACACCAGATGCAAGAATACATAAGAGGGGAAGATACCCTCAGCTGATACTTTGGGTCTTCTGTCCTTTGAGAAAGAGCAATAAATTCAAGCTGTTCTGTGCCAGAATCTGCAAGAATATTCTCACCCTAGAACAAAGAAAATAACTAAAATAATTAAATATTTCCATGAATGTGCTAACTACTAACGATATTTGATAACTATCTCAAACTATAACTCAAGTCAGGTGACAAATCTTCTAGGCAGGTAATAACAACATTTGGGAGATGTATTTAATTAGCATTGGACATGGTTAAATACGAATAATTTTATTTTCAAAATTTCTGATATATTTTAGAGGTATCATGGAATATCTCAGAATTATCAAGCATCATACACAGTATGTTCAGCCCAGTGGAATTACCCTTACTACATAGAATTTCATAATCAAGTAGAAACCTCCATAATATTATAATGGATGCCATTTTCATCAACTCGTGTTAAATAAGTTCAAAGTGTAAGGGAGGATAACGAAGAATGAGATTCACAGGCCATTAAATTCTCTGGTAAAACAGATCGTGTGAACTGAAGTTACAAAAGAAAAGAAAGGTAGAACTAGGAAGACAAAAGAGGAAGTAGCTAAACAGAATTTAGCAACCTAAGATCCCTCCAAAGCTACATCCCTACAATGAGTGAATGGAGAAAAGAGGATCCACATAATTGACCCACCTACGTTACAATCTTTATAAATTAATATCATTGGGACTCATAAATTTTATTAATTAAAAAAAATATTAATTAATTAATAAATTAATAATTTATTAATTTAAAAAGAGAATTAACAATTCAATAAATATATATTTAATCAATTAAAAATTTATTATATTTTACCAATCTCGTAATTAATTCAATGTGAAATAAATAAATAAAAAAAAATATATGATCAATTGAATATGAATTAATTGAAATGGAAAAAAAAAATGATTATAAGACATAACATTGTCCCTGGCATGAAAAAATAACAATCCATGCCAAGAGAAAAAGTCAGCTACTTACACCAGTCCATCCAGGGTTATGTGCATTTCCATGCGCCAAGTTAATGTTGTTATAAGGGATCCCAGTTCGTGTATCCCATGCAGGAAGCAATCTATCTGCAATGTCCTTGGCCTTTGCCAAGAAAATTTTATCCCTTGAAAGATCGTATGCACTAAGTAGTCCACCTACAACTCTGGATTCCAATTTTAAAAGTCAAGGCATCAGCAAAATAATTACACTCATCCTGCACTAATATAAAGCACCATCAAATATGTCGTAGCTCATAATCATTATAACCAATTCCATAAAATTAAATATGTGGAACTCCAAATGAATTTTCATTGATACAAACATGGAAGTGTATTTGTGGAATTCATTTATCACAAACAAGCTCTAAGGGAATTTACAAGATAAACCAAAAATAGAATTCAACAGCTAAATCAACACAAAAAGAAAAAGTTAAATCAGAAGAAACGAAAGTCAGTTTGGTTGAGAAGAGGCCTGGAGAATAAGAAGGGACGAAAAAATGAAGTTATAACACATTATCATGCACACAACATGTACAGGGAACAGGAGATTGCACATAATGAATCTCAATCTATTCACAAGCACCTCATTAAATTTATTTTAATTGATCAAAAATAAGAAATTAATTTCCAGATTTCAAGATACCCAAATTGAATCAACACCAAAGCTATAAATCTTGGAAGTCGTCAATAACATGATCATTGAACATGTTACAAAGTCAAGGCCTTTGCTGTCACATATAATAGTCAAGACCACTATAGTGCAATTTTCTTTTTTCCTTTTCATTTAGGACTTACAAATTGCGTATTTTCATAATACGTATTGGTTTCAAAGAATTTTATTAGAACTTAATAAATACAAGAAATGAACACCACAAATTAAGATGGTACAACTTAAATTTCATATTCAAAAAGTTAAGTCAAAACAAACTCGCAGAAAAATTTCACTCTTTAGCATCGTGACTAAAAGGTATGTCACAATTATAAAAGAAGAGATAGATTGAACACAAAAAGTAATAATAATAGTAATTTAAACTCAAATACTTACAAAGAAAACCTTATAAAGTTTGAACAGAGTCTCATGAGCTAGAATTTAGCTTTTGAAAAGCATAACTAGGTTGAATCTTTAAATTATAAGAGATTTGGATGTGCAAAAAGAGACGCATAAAATTATGTAAACTGAATACTAGAACTGTGACAACCGCCCACCGCACCGCTAACCGCTTAAAAAAAAAATTATTACTGTTTGCCGTTTATATATATATACTTTCCTTATCAGAAAATATATTTTTTTATTTTTTTTATTTGTTCCTCAATCGAAAGTTAAGTCTTGATTTTTCGATCGTTTAACTCAGATAACTAATAATTTTTTATATTTAGAACATGAATTTAATATTTAATTTGATTAATTTTTAGTTTTAACCAATTAATTTTGAAGTTTAAGGTTTAGACTAAATTTAAGATTTTCTCAATTAGTTAGTTTTAATTAGTAATATTTATATCAAAATATTCCCTACAATATAAGGAATCCATAAACACTTTTAGATTTTTGTTTGGATACCCGAAATATTAATTATTGACAATCGAAATTTTGACCATATTTTATTTTAGTTAGATATAAAATAGCATTATGAGTTATAATTGGTATTTAATATTACATTATAGATTATTATTGTGATTATTTGAGTAGGTTGATTTTTGGAGTTGATAGTTTTTAAGAGGAAATTCTGTCGAATTTTCGTGAGAAATTAGGCTAGATATTTTAGAGTCAGCATAATTCATGCATCATGATATTTTAGAATTTATTTTCATATTTCAATATTAGTTTTTATTTATTTATAGGAGTTGACCCAGTGACCAATTCGGAGCAACAAGGTGCTCCAGTCTGATAGGTTTTCTATCATTTTACCAGGTGAGTGGTGAATTTATAATATTGATTTTACTAATATATACTATATGTTTTGAGAAATGGATTTTTGAATGAAAATTGATTTGAATCGAAATTTTAGAAATGCGATATTTTATATATTAAAGTTGGGAACATATATTGGTATGTTTGGTGTTTGATTTATAAAGAATGATTGATTTGCACAGTTGAGTATAAATATTTTTTTTAAATACACTCATTTATGTATATGCTGATAGATATAACTAGATGATGGGTATTTCAGAGTGATTGACGGATTAAGATTATCCCGACGAGGATAACTCTCAGATATTAGATACTGTCTTTGAGACAGCGCTTGATATACATATAGTTT
>CANXYC011577485.1:0-22806 GCA_948193065.1 Aleurites moluccanus
GAAATCTTTGCGGACATAATAATATGAGAAATTCCCAAATCCAGTCATCCACACATATGCAGCAATAAACACTCGGATTGCATTATAGATTTCTGTTGCAGCAAAGTAATGATACATCAAAAACAATACCTGAAAGATGACGGGAAAATGAGTGAGATTACCAATTATAGTGTTACAGCAGGAGCACATACTTAATTGAAGCCTAACAGTATATGCTTGAAGATTTTTCACACCACGTGTTAGTTTCAGAAATCATAGGAAAAGGCAAAAAAAAAAAGAAGAAGAACAAGAAATTCTGCAAATGGATTATTCTTTGGTGAAGATTGTACCACTGCTCAGAATTTATGTTGGAAATGGACAAGAAACTAGTCAAAAGTTATCAGCGAGGTAATTTAAATTACCAACTTTTCCATCTTTCAAAGTAGAAACTTCATAATGAACATTTCAAAATTTACATATTGTTTGAAAGAGTAGCACACCTGCATCCATCCTTTCCACTCCTCAGTTTGGTGTCTATTCAAATAAAGTATGGGTTTCCCCGAAAATGGCGACCTATCATGATGTATCTTGAAAGAAGTTATTGCTGATACTATGATGAGAAGGGAATAGAGAAACCAGAAAAGGTCCCTGTTAAAACTCTGCACAGACAGAACATGGTTGAGATTAAAACCAAATCAGAAAAATAAGAAGAAAAACAAGTTCTTTTAGTTTATTGCAATCATAACAAGTTATAGAAATTGAAAACAAAGCCAAAAAGTCCACTCTGCCAATGGTACAAACGTTACAATTAATGCAGAATAAACATTTTTTGTTATGAAACATTATTTCAAATTCGCTGGACCAAGAGGATACAATAATTATTAAGGATCCGATTATTAAAAAAATAAGAAGAAGTTAACAGCAATACCTTCTTTGATGAATTAAAGAATTCTGTCCGATCACACAAGTAAAAGTACGCCAGAAGGGCACTAAATTCAGATCTGCACAGCAAGAGAGAAGTAGACAATGAACACAAAAGAGAATTCAAGGAGTTAATCATTTTCTGAATCAAAATCCAATAGACATAATACACTCACATAGCCCTAAGCGTCAACCGATTCTCAATCAAGAATTGCTCGTCCATGAGAAGAAACCTGAAAATCGGAGATGAGGGAAGGGAACTCTTAGCTTTAGGAGAAGCTGATTGAAGACCTCCTCCCTCCAGCAAAACAGCTCTATCATCTTCTTTAACCGCGCCATTTCCCAATTCAGCCAAACCAATATCAGAGTGCCTACTAGCAACAAGGGCAACTTCAATTAAACTTCAAGCTGCATATATATAACAATAACAATGCAATAAATTCAAAATTTTAAAACTCACGCTTTAGATGCGGCAGCATTTTTCTTATACTCCAAGAACTCAGAATAAATCCAAGCTGCAATTATAGGTAAGAGACCAAGAAGAAAAGAGACCTAAAAATTAAACAGCCAAAATTTAAAAATCATTAACCACCAAATGAACAATGCAAAATCAAGAACCACTCAGCATTTTACCAATCGAAGCAAGATCTAGAAGGAAAAAATGAGCTAAGAAACACGAACCTGACCAGGAGTAATAGGAGGAGTGATCACCATTGTTGAGCACTAACAATACAATTTCAGCGAGATTTAAGCAGCGAAATCAATGAGCATGTTAATGCAACTACCGAAACTTGATATTAATGAGCAGATCTAATCGAAATCTGGTTATGGCTGTGAAGAATGAGGAGCACGGAGCCCTAGATTTGTTCAAAAATCTAGCGGTTTACGTATAGGGTATAGATTCGCTGTGTTGTTTGTGTGGAATGGCGGAGAAGGTGAAAATAAAATTAGTGAGAATTAACTATTTATTTATTTTTAATTAGAGCGGTTAGTTGGGAAATCTGTGTTTAAATACATTTTTATGAAAGTGGATCAGTATTAACCACTTGATTTGAATTAAATTTACAGTTTTTTCATATCTCACGGGTCTTGCACAGATGTAGTTGTAGTTTATTGTAGTCCGTCTGATGTTTGATCATTGGACATTGGGTGTGATTTTTGTGGTGTTGATACTCCTTTGCTGTAGGGTATCAGGAAAGTTCTTTTCCTTCAAGGTTAATCTTAATTAAATAAAATAATTTAAATTAGTTTTGATTAGTGCAGACATTGATGTGTCAACCTCATTATTTAATTATTAGAATGAATTTTTTTTTCTTATTAAATAATAGCTTAAATTGTAATGTTAAACAGATTGTGTATGTAAAAAGAGAAAGTTACTGCCGTAAAAAAGAAAAAAGTTGAAGCTCAGGAGAGGAGCGAAAATTGGCGAAGGCAATGTGCTGTCGGCAATTTTACGAAAAGCGCGTTGAGGTCACCGACATTTATAAGTGGGACCGCTATCTCATTTATGCCTGGCTGCTGGCTCATGTCCGTTGCGTAATTATGAGCCGCTTTCCAACTTTCAATTTGTTGTGCTTATTCAGGCTTTGATTGCTTTTTCAGAAAATTATTTATTTTAATAAAAACTAAAATTATTTACTATAAAAAATAAAGTGTTTGTTATTTATTTATTTTAATAATTATAAAATACTATTTAATTTATAATTTATAATAAAATTAATATATAAATTTTATTTTATCAAAGAATTCTGTAATTTGATTACATCATATAAATTAATTCTCTCGTTGATTTTTTTTAAATAATTAAAAAAATATAATAATTTTTATTTCTAAAATATCTTTATTTTTAATTTATGTATTTTTTCTCCATTTTTTTCTCTATTTTCTTTCATTATCCTTCACTTTCTTTTTATTTTTCTTTTTCCTTTTTTTCATTTTCCTTGTTATTTTCTTTCTCTTTCTAATATTGGTACCATTTTTTCTATTTTTTAGTTACTTAATTTTTTTATATTTTGATTTTTTGATCTTGAGTTTTTAAGGTTTAGATTTTTTGAATTTTCTTGAAAGAAAGAATATTTATGTGTGGATATTATGATTAATAAAATTATGTGAAAAATAAGAGATTTAACGGTGATGAAAAGTGAAAAAATTTGAAGAAAGGTTAATAAAATAATATAAAAAAGAAAATTTGATAGAAAATAAAAGAGATTTTAATTTTTTTTATTATATTTCACGAAAAATTTGACATTAGATTTAATTTATATAGTGAAATTAAATATTAAATATTTAATAATTATTTTTTAAAAAAATAAAAATTTAAATGTTAGTTTAGTTAAAAGTTAAAAATTAAATAATATTTTTCCCTTTTAATAATTATAGTCTAATGCCTAGAAAAAAAGAAAAGAAAAGGTGATGTGAATTATGAAACTTAAGATTTAGCATGACTAAAACACTTCTCCAAACTATTTTAAGTGTTTACCATTTATTGGTGCAGGGTGGTTATCTCATCTACCGTATATAGTATTTGGGCTCGTTAAGAATTCAAAATAAAATAACTATTTACTTTAGTTGGCCCAGAGATGCCCAAAGTTTTTTTTTTTTCTCAACCCCAATGTGGAGGAAAAAATTTGGAAATTTTAAGCATATCTTTGCAAGTTAACTTAAGTGAGTCAATGGTTTTGAAAATGGCATGTAGAAAGTTTATCTTGTGATGTGTGAATTTTGATATAGTCGCAATTCAATTTCACCTTTGTAGAAAAATGGTAAAATGAACTGGCTGAATTGTCATGAGAATGGAATAGAAGTTGGAGGTAATAGCAAGACAGTCAAAAGATTCAAGTTTGTATAAATTATTTGCGGGGAATTGTACCAAAGAGGGCGAAAAGAAGTTGCTTCTCCACCCACAATCCGCATAATGTAAGCATTTCCTTGACTATTATGCTTAATAATGTAGCTCTTTTTGTTTTTTGCTGTAACTTAATTATATCAATATCATTGCCACGGTCAATTTTCAAATTTTCACAATTAAATTTTAAATACCATATTAAAATTAAGCTTCATAAAAAACATATATATGTCTACATATTTTTTTCACTTTTTAAATTGAAATCCTAATAAAAAAAGGAAGAAACATAATATTAATTTGTGCAAGTAATTTTGTTTATAGATCCGTCTGAAATTTAAAAAAGTCAAATTTATCAAAGATTTTACCCAGTTTTTATGTAACTTTTTTCATAAATGAAGATATCTTGACTCCACTGATAGACATGTATGTGTAAGAAGCATATAGTATTGATGCGTTTTCAAACATTTTTGTGTGACTTCCCAGAAGCAAAACATGTACACTATAGTTACAAATTGCATGAACAAAACAGCCATAAGCATTTTTCACAATTTTGAACTAAACAAAATTCTTCCTTGTTATCAAGGAAAAGCAATTAATCAACAGAGAACTGAGCCTATGCAGTCTATTGAAAGACAACACAGGCACAGCCAAGTTCTCTCATACTTGTGTTTGTAATCTGTGTCCGATTTCCTCTTGGTCATGTGAGTCCCATTAATCCCCCAATCATAACTTGCAAAAAAAAGCCTAAAGAGCAAAGGTACATTGATTAAATTTTTTAAAATATTTAACCACTAATTGCGAAGGGGCGGCGATAGCAGACAACAGTTTGCCTCTTTATTTTCTCCATATATTTCATTTCATTCCATAAGTATTGCTCCTTTCTCTCTCTCTTGTGAGCTCGATTTGAATCTTAGTTTCGGTTTCACTGAGGACTTTCATCGAGCACACAGAGAGACGCAGTGATAAACTGGGTCTTAGGTAGAGAAAGAGCAATGTCTCTCAGACCCGGTTCGCGTACTGAGGCACGAAAGAAATCGTACAAGAGTGGCGTTGATGGAGACGAGGCTCGCAGAAGGAGAGAGGACAATTTGGTTGAGATTAGGAAGAACAAGAGAGAGGATAGTCTTCTTAAGAAAAGAAGAGAAGGGCTTCTTCTTCAATCTCAGAATTCAAGTGACCTTTCACAGGCCAATGCTGGGATCGAGAAAAAGGTTCTTATCATTAATTTTTTAACAAAAAAAAGATTGTCCATTTTCATGTTTTTAATGTTTACTTTGTTAATTTATTTTCAAGCTTTGTGGCTTTCAATTTATCTTCAATAATGCTATATGATTTCTGGGTCGATTGATGGGGTTTTGAGATTGGTGAAATCAGAAGGGATATTTTAGGTTTGGAGATTTTAGGTTTTGTATAAGAAACACCTAGTTAAATGATAATAATTCAACTGTTTGCCTTAGATGATCTAGGCGATTACTACTGTTACCGGAACCCAGGGAAAAAGAATCAGAAGAACCCAACACTGGTTTTATAAATTTTCCTCCTTCCCCACCTTGAGAATGAAATTTCATATGCTGTTCTAATTATCAGCATTTATGGCAGCTGGAAAATCTACCTGTAATGGTACAAGGAGTGTTGTCGGACAACCCTACCCTACAGCTGGATGCAACCACTCAATTCAGAAAGCTATTGTCAATTGGTGTGTAAACTGGCCATGCAACCAACTATCCTCCCTCCTTTGGCGCTTTTTTTTTTCGTTCTTCTAGTTAACTTATTGAGCAATTATACTTGTAATTTTGCAGAGCGCTGCCCTCCCATCGATGAGGTAATAAAAGTAGGCGTTGTTCCTCGCTTTGTGGAGTTCCTGGATAGGCATGATCTGCCTCAGCTGCAAGTATGGACAATTAAAAACTATTCTCTTTCTTCTTCTTTGTAATCTGTATCTGTCACACAGAATTTATTTTCTCAATTTACCATCAGGGTTTGATTTTTCCTTCGTTATCAGTTTGAGGCGGCTTGGGCACTGACAAATATTGTGTCTGGGACATCGGAACACACACGGGTAGTTATCAACCATGGTGCTATCCCCAAGTTTGTGCAAATTCTTGGCTCTGCGAATGATGATGTTCGAGAACAGGTTGACTTGAATTCATATGTTCTCCAAACTCTATTCTTTGCCTAAACATATTTTACTTTTTTTAAACTGACATATATGCCAAATAAGCAGGCAGTATGGGCATTGGGCAATGTTGCTGGTGACTCTCATAGTTGTAGGGATCTTGTTCTTAGTCATGGTGCACTAATGCCATTACTTGCACAATTCAATGAGCACTCAAAACTATCAATGCTAAGGAATGCTACTTGGACTTTATCAAATTTCTGCCGTGGCAAGCCACCGGCTCCATTTGAGCAGGTAAGGAACTTTTTTTTTCCTTTATTTTTGGGAGCAGCCTTGGATATATGCAATCATGAATTTATGTGTGTGTGTGTTTGTGTATTTTCTGAGTGCTTTACCATTATGCGTAATGTAGCGATAAAATCATATTGGTAATTTTTTTGGGTCAGGTTAAGCCTGCTTTGCCAGCCCTTCAGCACCTCATCTACTCAACTGATGATGAAGTGTTAACTGATGCCTGCTGGGCACTCTCTTATCTTTCTGATGGCGCAAATGACAAAATTCAGGCTGTGATAGAGGCAGGAGTTTCTCCGCGACTTGTGGAGCTTCTACTGTAAGATGGTGTTTACATGCTTGACTTTATTGAAAATTTTTCCTGTTCAACACTTCCTAACTTGATATTTTTTACAACTTCAGTACACAACATCCTAAAGTTAGCTTGTACCTTTCTCATCTTGATTTTTTTTTCTCCCTCTCTCCTTTTCTCTCTGTGATGTAATGTTGGAAGTTTTGAATATATGATTAGTTATTGCTGTATTTTTTTTATGTTATCAACTCCATCGGGTTACAATTAATAGATAGCATGATTTGTACTGGTTCTTATGCAGTCATCCATCAACAACAGTCCTTGTACCTGCACTTCGAACTGTGGGGAACATCGTCACGGGTGATGATGCTCAGACCCAGGTATTTATTCAGTATTGTATTTTTATTATCCTCATGCAACAAACTGAGTAGTATTTTATCCATAAAAGTATTTAGCAATCTCTGGCATACTGGATTGCAATGTTTTTCTTTGTGCCAGGTTTCACATCAAATAAATTTACAACTCAATCCATTTTCTCTTCGTCATGATGTTGATTCTATGAAGTTTGCTTCCAGTGTATAATTGACAATCAAGGGCTCCCTTGTCTCCACCAACTTCTTACTCAAAACTTCAAAAAGAGCATCAAAAAAGAAGCCTGTTGGACAATTTCAAATATCACTGCTGGGAATAGAAATCAGATACAGGTAATATGCAAAACTAATTGTATGTTTCATCATTGATAATTTTCATGCCTTGCTGTACTACCAATGATCTGCCTTCCATGAGCATGTCAGATGTTTGATTACTCGGTGCAATCATATAAACTTATTTAACAGTTATTCCTTGACTGAATTTATTGAGAACTACAGCTAAGGTTTGATTTGTGTTGCTTTTGTACCTTTTCTTTTTAGTTCCTTACTGAATCATGTCATTGTACATGTTATTTCATTTTGACAGGCTGTAATTGACACAAATATCATTGCTCCTCTTGTACACCTGCTACAACATGCTGAATTTGAAGTAAAAAAGGAGGCAGCATGGGCAATTTCCAATGCCACTTCTGGGGGAACTCCGGAACAGATTCAGTATGTTTTACCTTATCCTTTCCACCTACTCTCATTTATCTCCTCCTTATTGGGAACACTTTGATGATGCTGAATGCATTAATTAATAGGTAGAGGCAAGTAGTCTAAATGGGCCTTTGTTCATGGACCCATGCATGCCAATAGATTTGTTCTGTTGGTTCTACCGATATTTAGAGTCTTCTATAAACAGCAATGGCTGTTATTGCCAACCACGAATTCAAGTGAGTTTCAGTAATGCTTTCCTTGACTTGGAAGTTGGAATTGACCAAGCAATTATGTTGGCTTTTAATCAAATCAGCATAAGTTGGCATTCAATTGCTTAATGTAGGCTTTCTTAACAAAATGAATTAATGAAATTGCACAACTGGGATCATGAGGAGTTAGCTGGACACCAAAATCCTGACCATGGGCAGCCAAGTCCTCGAGCTTGATGATAAAAGTAAAACGTTCAGACTTTTAATGGGCAGTTCCTTTCCCTATACTGTGTTAATTACCAGGTTGGGTCAGGTAGTCCAATTATAAGATACCCATACCTCAATTTTAGCGGCTTCAGATTATTTATAAATGATGGAAATTTAAGATAACAGCTTAGACAATATTTGCGAGATTCATTTTGTTGCTTTCACGCTGCTAGTTTTCCCCCATCCATGACTGGAGTGTATTGATTTGCTCATCAAGTCTGACTTTGGTTGTTTGATCAGACACTTGGTGAGCCAAGGTTGCATTAAGCCACTCTGTGATCTTCTGGTTTGTCCTGATCCAAGAATTGTGACAGTGTGCCTTGAGGGTCTGGAAAATATTCTGAAGATTGGTGAGATTGACAAGGAGTCGGGCAATACAGCAATCAATATCTATACGCAGATGATAGATGACTGTGATGGGTTGGACAAAATTGAAAATCTGCAGAGCCATGACAACCATGAGATTTACGAAAAGGCTGTGAAAATTTTGGAAAGGTATTGGATTGAAGAAGAAGATGAGGAGCAGAATATAGTAGATGGCACTGAAGGTGGCGTGAGCTTTGGGAGCAACCAGCCTAGCTTTCCTTCAGGAGGATTCAACTTTGGCTGAAATAGTTGGAAGATGCGTGTTTTTTTTAAAAAAATTTTGGGGTCAGATTTTGTATTTTGGCCCCTTGTGATATCATCAATGGTGTAAGCAATTGTGTGCTTTTAATTGTATTTTAATGTTGGTTGATAGTTGACAGTTGAAACAGGACTTGTCCGGGTTTTTTTTCTTTTTTTAAAATATATATATATATATATATATATATTAGCAGCATCTCTAGCATGAACGAGTGGCAAAGATTTAAAGGAGACTTCTTTCAGTAAAACGTTTAGGCTTGAAGTTTAAGACCTAATTTTGGAGTTAAAATATTTATATATATTTTAAAGAATGGATATCATATTAATTGTAGTAGTAGATTTAATTTGTGACACATCTAGAAATTCACCAAGGTATAAAGATTTTGATTGTTATCCAGTTGAATGATTGTTGTAATATATGTTCAAATACAATAATTAACTGGTTGTGAAAAATTACATAATAACTAGTGATACTGAATGTATTAATAATTGATAATATCATGCTCTAAATTAATTTGATTTTTCCAAAAAAACCAAATAGTCATCACTGAGAAAAAAAAAACATAAAAATAATTAGAATTTATTTTTAAAAATAAAATTGTATATATTCTTCTAAAATAACCAACCCACAACATGATCCAAGCTGGACGGGAATGTTGACTCTGGTTCCATCACAGGGTATGCTTCACTCCTTCAGATGGGGGCCACCCACCCACCATCAAATGGATGTATTTACACTCTCTTATAGTCGTCAAAAAGTCATACCCGACCAACGCCATCTGTTACCCAAAAAACAAAAAACAAATTGTCAGTGAAATGAATCAATAACAGCTAATAATTAATAATTTTAAAAATGAAATTACATAATTGCCCACATTTTTAATGCGAAATACGGGTCCGATTTCAATTGTCAGACAGAGCATGTGCACCTATTCCTATGGGACCCATTCACTCTCTACATGATACTGTAACTGGCTTTTTAGCGTTTAGAACACTTTTGGAAATTATTATTATTAACACATTACTTTTATCAGTTCATTCACCGAAATCAGTTTAATATTTATTTCTTTATTTTAATTTTAAACTCCCTCCCTGACCTGTCTAACATTCAATTCTTTATGCCAATTTCAGTACTTTCCAATTTCCAGTCACCCGGGTTTAGTGATAAAGAAAAATACTAGTTTCTGATCCATGCCCGGATTGGGGACAAAATAAAATAAAATATCCACACCCAAATCAAAGCCCCTCCATATCAAGACAATATATTTCTAGGATCAACAAAATTAAAAATATCCTTCTCTTCCAAGCTTTGAAATGTTCTTTTGCCAGTCAAATTCATCACCATCACTCTTGCTTCATGTACCCAGTGATTTACTCTAACAATTCAAAAACATATAATAATAAGACTCACCAACCATTCCACAGATTCAATTTAAATATATAAAAAGGAAAATGAGGAAAAAAACTAAGTAACCTGCAATCAACCTAAAAATTTTAATGTCCACAGCTTAGCTAAAAGATCATAACTTGCAGAAACTCTAATCCAATTGTCTTTAAATAGTTATTCAAACCCCCCCAACATAACTATGCATTACCAAATTAAACATACAATCCTAAAAAGTATTGCCACTTAATCATACAGGATTTAAAAACATAATCCAAAAGCATCCTATCCTGTCCTTTCTACAAAGATGAGATGGTTTAAAAGAGAGGGATAGAGAGATTGACCTATATGTTAATGGTCATTCCTCAAACCAAGAAGGGTCCCACCCCTATCGCTTGGATGGTCTCTCATCATCCTCCCCACCATCATCATCCGAGTCATCTGAGTCATCTTTATCCGACCTCTTTCTCTTTGCTGGAGCCTCAACCTTCCCAGTACCCTCATCTTCATCACCTTCATTTTCCTCGTCAACATCTTCCTCTCCATTCTCTTCTGGTTCAAAATCACTGGCATCCTCCTCGTCTTCAGCATGACCTACTGGTCGAACAAGATATTCGGTTCCCATATCCTCCTATAGATCAATTTGTCAATACATAAAATTGGCAACAAGACACAGAACAGATTCAACATGGTTCACATTCGAATACGTTAGATAACACCCATCACCAAATAAATCAAAGGACACTAGCAACAAATTTGTAATGAATAAAATCCTACAGTGGGAGCAACCAATTTCATTTGGTAATTTTAGCAACAAATGAATTTGGTGAATAAAAAAAATCCTTAGATAGATCTTTTCATGATATTGCCATCCATATATGAAAGATGCCAGGAACAAATCATCATGCATATTATGGATAAAGCATCAAAGATTAAACTACAGCTTTTTAAACATTAAGATTCCAAAACAATTAAAGGCACGGCTAAACAAGAAACAATCAACAGCTCAAAGAATTTGGCACTTCGGACAAGAGAGGAAAAACAATTAGGTCACAGAAAAAACCCATCACCAAATCTATCATGAAAATACTAGTAAAAAACAATATTTAACAAAATATGTTAATTGAGTAACCAGGCAGCCCAGACAAGGCATAAATGTTTGACCGTCTTAATATCAGAGAAAAAGAAGCCAAAAAAATCTGAGAAGCAAGTCAAAAGCAGCATGAACATCACTGCAGCCATGGCAACTACAAACAATTTCCCAATCACACACAGGTCAAAATTCGATAATAAAGAATAACTAAATTACATTCGCAGGAAAACTAAAAGCCCTAAAATCTAAAAATGCTGGTAAAGCCAAATATTGGATTTAACAAAAGACTACTGTTTAAAAAAAAAAAAGAAACAAATAAATAATTAAAATGAAAAGAAGGTACAATTAAGCACCAAATCTTTGAAATTTTAGAACAGAAAACAAATAGACCCCAATGTAAAAAATTCAAAAATTGATAATAAAATAGGCAGATTTGCAAAGGGTACCACTAGACAACTCTTTTGAGAAGGAACCACTGTCTTTCCCACAACAGGGTAACAAAATTCCACTTTGGGAAAGGGAAAGATAAATCAGCAAACACAAAGCATATATAAGCATATGATCATAAAGCAAAAATTTCATTCATAGCCATATTCTGCTACACCAACAAAAACAAAAACTATGCAAAATTATAAACTGAAATTCAACAGAACAAACAGATCTGATAAAAAAAAGGGAAAAATCCTTTTTTTATATAAACAAAACACCAATAAAAGCAGAAATAACAGATGAAATCAATCTTGTTGTGAAATATATTTAAACATAGCACAGAAAGTCACACAAATATATACAAGATCTGGACATAAAACTTCCAGTTTTCAATATAGATTAGATATGCAAAACAAATAACCAAATTTTGCACAAAATAAACTGAATTTCAATCAAGAATACGAATAACTATATGCGAACATGCTATAAGTTTGTAAGTTACGTGCGTTACCTCTCCTTCAGCATCTTCGTCATCCTCGTCGTCTTCATCGTCGTCGTCGTCGTCGTCGTCGTCGTCGTCACCACCCTCACCATCATCATCGTCATCGCCATCGTCTTCCTCCTCGTTGTCGTCCACTGACTGAACTGGTGGTCCACCGGAGGAGTGTAAGGCCTGCACCTCGTCGTCATCTTCATCTTCGGCTCCGTCTTCATCGTCGTCGTCGTCGTCGTCGTCTTCATCATCATCCTCACCGCCGTCGTCGTCGTCGTCATCTTCTTCCTCTTCCACTACGGCTTCTACACCTTCTTTTGTTTCACTGTCATCGTCTGTTTCATCTTCTTCTTCATTGAAAACTATAATTTCCTTTTCCTCTTCCAAAATTTCTCCTTCTTGCTCCATGGCTTTCATGTTCAAAAGCTAAAGAAAAAAAAAACTAGAAGGAAGATTGAAAGAGTGTACAAAATTTTCTCGAGAAAAATAAAATATTTTTTAACGGAAAAAATTTGAAATCAGAAATTAGAGAAGAGAGAAAGGGGAAGAGGAGAGAGCTTCATCGTTCGTGGTACCAGTAGCTCTGCAACTTGATCTGAGCCGTTGAAACTTGGATTCACGCGGATTGATGACGTGGAAAAAGATCGAACGGTAAAGGTGAAAGAATAAGCATTTTTTAAGGGATAGGGTCATTGCGGCGCCTCAATACTCGTTTTCGAGTCAGCTGGTTGTCACGTGCAAGAAAGTGGTTCGGGCGGGGGCGGGGGGTGAGGATTCTAGGGTTAGGGTTCCTTTTCTCGAAAATTCTAGTGGACTGCTATGAAGCCCATTATTGTAAAAATCTAAGTCAGTCCAGCATGAGCCCTGGAGGGTTGGAGAAGCCTGCTAGGCTCCACATTCTAGTTGGACAAGCCGACAGTTTGCTCAGGGAATATTACAAAATATAGTATTTTTATTTATTTTTTAATTTTACAGTTTTTTTTTTTATATATATTTAATATATGTAATATATTTTTAATATATATTTAGTATATATCATATTTTTGAAAAAATATTTTTAGATATATAATATTTTTAAAAAAATATTTTTAGATATATAATATTTTAAAAATAAAAAAATTTAACGTTTAAATAAAATATTTTTTATTTTTTTCGATATTTTCTAAAAAAATTCCTTTTGATTATACTTTGTATTGGAATGGTTTGGTTTAGAATTTAGAAGAATTGACCCATCAAGCCTAATAACAAATGAAGAATTATAGAATGCATTTTTCATTTTCATATGCAAATAAATAAATTTTTTTAAAAAAAATAATGGGCTTTTAGTTCATCATTACTAGAGTAAACTCTAAGATTGAAGAATCTTGAGTATAGCATTTAATTAGAGCCAAATTTACGAAAAAATAATAATAAATTTTAAAAAAATAAATGATGCATCATTTTAGGTATAATATATTTATTATATAATTTCAAAAAAAAAAGGGATTTATCAATTTTCCATTCAAACACAAAAATTATTATGTGGTAGAAAAAGGGAAATTACTGATCTCATAGTATGATTTGATTTTCCAAAGTTAAAAATGTTGAAGAGTTCAAAATTAATACAATTTTCGGAAAAAGGGAAGAAATTAATTAATTGCAATACATGCCAAAAAGTATCCGTTTAATAGGTTGGAGTTTTGGAAGTACTTTTGCAACATGTGTTTTGGTGAGAACCTGTGTTGTTGTTTTAGAATTAGGTTAGATAAGCTTGGCATGTGTATTATTTGAATTGGACCCCCAACTTCATCCTTCACAACTATTTAGATCTGTATTACGTGAAAAATGTTGAATTATAGATAATTAAGAAAATTCTACACAGCTTGAAAGCGATGAGATTGTCATGTATTTATGGTATTCAAAGCCTTTAGCATTGAAGGCAGATGAAACATTAGACGAAACTTGCACGAAAACTTGAGCTCTCGAGTTATTAGCCTTAAGACTGAAAAATTACGCTATTAATTAGGTTGGTAATATTAATACATTATTATATTATTTATGGTTTGAAAACCATATATGAAAGTCCATATGTATAAAAAAAAATTAATTATTATTTATCATATTTTTATAATAAATATTTTAATTACAAAATACACTATTATTAAAAAAAAATTGATATATTTTAATATTTTTAATTTATTTATTATTTTAATTTTTCTTTACATTTCTAATTATTTCACATTATATATTTTTTAATTAATTTTTATATTTTTAACTTATTTTTTAATAAGAATATTATTGTAAAATTAAAATAAAATATAATTTAAATTAAAAAATAAGATAATTAAATTAAAACATATTAAAAAAAATTATAATATTTACTGTAAAAAGAAGAGAGTAATTTAATAGTATTATTTTTCAACTTATATTAAATCAAATTAAGATTGATTTTTTTTTAATAATATGTTTAAAAAAGTGTGACCCTCCACACATTATAAATTAGGTAGCACAATAACCATGCATATTGAATTATATAAAGCATGAAAAAGGTATGTATTGTAAAATCATATAATGCCAACAAAACTTGCATTTGATGCTTTAATTTAATGCCAAAAAGAATACAAACATTCAAAAAATATTTCGCAACCACAGATCAGATGGTAAATAATTCTTAGAATTAAATGAATTCGGTTACGTTTCATTCCCTCATTGGCCAAACGTCAGTCTCTCAACAGTGTTAAACCGGAACACGTGTTATTTTTGGAAATAGCAACATTTCCCAGTCATAATTTGTTTAATAGTAATAAATCCAAATTCTATCTCATAATTTTCTGGAATATGTCATAAAACAAACAATTAATTGAGATTTTGGAGTGAAGATATAGAAGTCAGCAAAGAAGTTATGTGTCCGATGTGGTATGCATCGGTTTTCCGGTGGCCGGAATTTGGATTTTCACTACCGACATCAATATTCAGGTGGGCAGAGTTCGATTTTTCGTATTTGACGACGGGATGGAGTTTCAGGTGGCTCGATTTCTCTATCCATGATGTGGTATGGACTTTCGTCACGATGTTGGAATCTGTGGC
Organism: Aleurites moluccanus; assembly: GCA_948193065.1. Taxonomy (NCBI): domain Eukaryota; kingdom Viridiplantae; phylum Streptophyta; class Magnoliopsida; order Malpighiales; family Euphorbiaceae; genus Aleurites; species Aleurites moluccanus. Next base: position 15,080 of record CANXYC011577485.1, read on the forward strand.
TTTAGTTGCCATGCTTTGCTACTTCTTTGTGTTTTGTGGTTGTACTCTCTGATTTCAAAATATTTTCTCTTGATCAATCGAGATTCTTTGTATCCATTTAGCTGCTTAATTTGCCCAGATTTAACATTCTGATTGGAGACAGAAATTATATGAGAAAAAGCTTTATAGGATTTGTATATTATATAAATGATGAATTTTCAATTTCTTCTTGGTTCAGTTCATCTTCTTCTCCCACCGGAAATGGTAGGGGAATTTGATTGGTAAGCCAGTTTCTGACTACTATTCTGTGATGGTAAACATGCAAGTATTTACTATATATTGTCACCCATTCGACTAGTTTAATTACCATGTAATTAAATTAACAACATAATTATGAGTGAAAATATGTGTATTTCAGTATCTTTGAACTTAGGAAATTGATGATTGTGTCAATTCAACATTTGTTTTTGTATTTATCCAAATTGTTAATGGTCTGTGGAAAATACTTTGTACTATTATCTTAACTGTCTCCATTCCTTATTTAGCATTTTTTTTTATGTATAATAAGTTAGTAATACTCTATAAATTATACATAAATAATACCAAATTATGGTAATTTAATTTGAATTTGCATTTTAAATGTAAAATAATGAAATATAAATATGATGATAAATTATAAATACTCAATTATTTCAAATGATTAATTATTTAATTAGACTCATAATATTATAACTGAATTTAAATCTTAATTTATATTCTATATACTTTTGTGTTTTGTCACATTTATAATTCGTGTTGCGTGTGAATATGATTAACTCTTGTATTTCGTCACATTTGTGTATATTATATGCTAGTAAATAGTTTAACATATGTGAAGGGAGATATTACAGTTAAAAGATTTTATACTAAAATATAATTTAAAAGTAGCAATTTTAGATTAATTTAAGTTTTGGTTGAGTTTGAGTGTTTTTACAAATATTTCTACTATTTTTTAATATTCTCATACCTACTTTCCTTTCTTGTTTATTTTTTATTTTTTGGTTAATCAAGAGGGCTAAAAGCCCACAGGAAACAAACACTACTGGTGGATCCATTAAAACTAGGTCTTTTGAAGAATTTTTCTCTCTTCTTCATGATGTTTGAGCTTGAAGAAGACATTTTATTTTTGTGGACATGTGGTAATGTTGTGACATAGATACTTACCAACAAATCCCACTAAGAAAAAGCTCTTCCCTTTTGTAAAGAATTTTGATTCCTTTTTGTAAATATATATATAAAAAAAAACTTTCTTTTGCACTTAAAAAACGAAAATAAAAAGTCACTTTATTTTAACTTTCTAGGACAAAATGCTTTATTTAACTTCCCTATAAAATATTAAGCGAAAGAATTAAGTGTATTTTAGTAAAATAAAGTGACAAAATGAAAGTATAAAATTTGTATGTATCTCTATTAATGCATTATTAACATAAGTCCAAGCAACACGTGAAAAAAAAAAAAACTTTTAAAGCAATTATTATTGATGAAGTTTTAATACTTTTTTTTGATAAATATTTAAAATTTTTGTTTAAGCGGAACTCAAATTTAATATGAAAGTTTTATATTTAAAAGAAATTATTCAGATTTCAAATGTAAAATCTTATATTAAAAATATTTGAAATTAAAGAAAAATATATAAATGAAAATCAATCATAAAATCATTATTTTAAAATTTTTGAGTTACAAAACAATGACAAATCCACAATTGTTTCTTATAAAAAAAAAATCTATTATGGAGATCTTTGATTATGGGTATATCCCAAATTAAACAGTTTCCAATCCCAAATTGAGAGCATTTATCGAAAATAATTTTGTGGATGAATTAATATATAGAATTATAAAAGTGAATATTCTCTACAAGGAATAAATTAAGATTTAACCTCTATTTAGAATAAAATAAAATAAAAACAGAGGTGATAGAGGTGGTTGGAAAATACTGAACTAGGTGTAGAACTGCTGTCTAACGAGACCGGAACAGAAGGCCCATAAATGCAACGTCGCCTCTTAATAAAGGAAACCAGACACGCTTTTGCCATGTAGGTGAGTCCTATGAAAGCCTCTCCACATATAAATAATTCTCTCTCCAACAGAGTCCTCCTGACCCTCTTTTTAAAAACTGCAAAACCATAACCAAACCAGTTCTATTCTAATCACAATGACGTTTTTAAATTACAATAAAATAAACTCCAAAACACTTTGATCAAAACACCAGAGTAAATCGTGTATGGCAGCAAATGCTTACCAAAACTATAGAAAGATCGTCTTTGTTCCTCCTCGCTATCATTTCTTATATTCTTCATCTGTCAATCCGCTTCTCGAACCGTCATTTGCTGTGATAAACCCTTGGTTTCACGATCAGGTTCTTTTTCCGTATAACCTACCGCCACCAGCAGCGGTGGTTTCTCCTTTTCGCTTCGGTTTCAGTTCTCCTTTCTTCTTTCGAATGGAGGAGGAAAGGTCTATTTCGCTTCTTAAGGTAATCTTTATTTTCTTTTTCAAAGATCATTTGTTTAGACAATGTGATTGACCTGTAAATGGAATTTTTGTGTTTAATTAGTTCATGGCTAATGAAGGGCTCGTGCCGTCTCTAGAAGAGGAAGAAAAAAGGAAAAATGTTATTTTAAAGCTCAAGCAGGTAATTCTTTAATTTCTTTCTTTCTTTGTCAAAATTATATTAATGATTGTTTCTCTTTGGATTAATTTATCACTTAGAACTAATGTTCTTTTAATTGATTCCTGTGTTAAACCCTCTGGTGTTTCTTTATCATATTTTAGATAGTGATGACATGGGCTAAGAAGGTTGCCTGGCAGCGTCGACTTCGTAGGGAAGAAATAGCAGCCACATGTGCTACTGTATTGACATATGGATCATATGGCCTTGGTGTAAGCCTTTTTAATATAAAAAAGCCTTTACCTTTGTTTCAGAATCCATTTTCTAATTGAGTATAGTGGATAACTGCACTCAATTATCCATGTAGAGTGTTCCATTTTTTGCCATGTTGGAGTCTATTATATTAGAAAGTGTTTTAAGGCCTTTTCTCATTCAAGCTGGTGTTTGGAAGACGGAAATTGTGATAATGTGATTATCGTTGTTTGCTAATCTCTATCTCATTTAAACAGGTTCACGGTCCAGAATCGGATATTGATGCTTTATGTGTTGGTCCTTGCTTTGCCAGCATGGCTGTAAGTTTCTCTATTTTCCTGCACATTTGGTTCTTTCATTTGGATCAGAGCTGGTATTATCCATGTTTTACTGTGTATAACTTGTGCAGGAGGACTTTTTTATTGTTCTGCGAAACATGCTTAAAAGCAGACCAGAAGTATCAGATATTCATTGTGTGAAGGATGCGAAAGTTCCTTTGATGCGGTTTAAATTTGATGGGATCTCAGTTGATCTTCCATATGCTCAGCTTAAAGTATTAGATGTTCCTGATGTAAGTATGAAAAAATTGCTATAGATGTTATCTGTGCTAAAGATTAAATAGATAATTTAGTTGCTGCTTCTGATGATTTTCCTTTCAAATACTTGTTTTCCTTGTTTCCAATAATGTTAAAGAGTTAGCTCCATGCCATTACAGTGTTCATGTTTAGGTATTTTCCTTCCTGTTGATTATGTGATTGGTTGACTTGTTGAGCCTATGAACTGCAGAATGTGGATGTACTCAAACCATTCTTTTTGAGGAATATTGATGAGACTAGTTGGAAGAGTTTATCTGGAGTACGTGCAAATCAATGTATTCTTCAGCTTGTTCCAAACCTGGAGGTAAGAGAATTTATTTTTCTTGATGCGAGGACTTAAATATTACTTCTGGTTTGCTCAAGGAAAAACCAATGCAGGGCATTAGCCCATGCATGGTGACATTTTTTGCTTGTCTCGCTTACATTATCAATGATGTGTTTCAGAATTTCCAATCAATGCTGCGCTGCGTGAAGCTATGGGCAAAAAGGCGAGGAGTGTATGGTAATGTATGTGCTTGTTATGATTTCATTCACATTCATGCATTAATCCTGTCTCAGGTGGCCTATGTGACAGTATGATTTTTTGCCAAAGTTGTGATTCCATGTAATTTTGCTCTTGTTTGCAGCTAAATGGGTTTCTGGGAGGAGTTCATTTGGCAATTCTAACGGCTTTTGTTTGTCAAAATCATCCAAGTGCCAGTTTGAGTGCTCTCATATCAAACTTCTTCAATACGTTTGCTACTTGGCCTTGGCCTACACCTGTAGTGCTGCAAGATGGAATGTCATCATTGACTGGAGCTGTCACTGAGGCACGGTCCTTCATGCCCATTCATTTGCCGTGTAGTCCGCATGAGTATTGCCATTCCAATATCACTAGAAGCACATTCTACAAGATCAGAGCAGAGTTTCTCAAAGGGCATAGTTTGACCAAGGTATGTCTGCTTGTTGAATTCACTACAATGATATTCGACACTGCATAGCTTTTGGACTGCTCACTTGCACGAGTTGTAGTACCTTTATGGATTTGTTCGGGAAATCTTAGTTAAATAATTTTATTATATGAACAGTATCTAAAATTGTTCTCCTGGCGTTGCAGGATCTTTTGAAGCCAGATTTTGATTGGAGTAGCATTTTTGAGCCTTTTCCTTATTCAAAGAAGTATACTCGATTTGTCAAAATTTACCTTTCAGCTCCTGATCAAGATGACTTGGGAGACTGGGTTGGTTGGGTGAAGTCACGTTTTCGCTGCCTGATTCTTAAGGTAATGACTTATTTAATTATATGTTATATAAGTTTTATTGTATTATTGTATTGAAACTTTTAGATGGTTACTGGCTATTTCGGTGATTTGTTGAGCAAATATCCTAATATTAACCAGTTGTCTTGTGATACCTGGGTCATGGACTGAATTATTGAACAAAGATGAAACCAAGAATTATGAATATTGTTATCTCGGGCACACCTATTGTTTCCAATGCTTCCAATGTTCTAAAGATCCTTCCTTGGATCAAATTAATATACTGTAACTTAATATGAATATTTTCAACATTGCTCAATCTTCTAATATCTTCCAATTTCAGTAAATTATTTCTGCCAGTTTTACAGTGCATCTTTAACAGCTCTAGGAATAAATTGATTTGAACTGATGGTTGTTGTCCATGATTCTTGATATTTGGCTTCTCTTTTTCAACGCATTGAGGTTCTATTTGCTGCAGCTGGAAGGGATGCAGGGCTTTTGTGACCCCAACCCTATGGAATATGTTGATATGGATGTATCAGAACCCAATCTCGTCTTCTACTGGGGTCTAAATCCTGCTAAGAGTAATTTCACGGATATAGAATCTGTTGAGGAGGATTTCCTGAGGAATATATATAGTGGCTATCACGGAATTCATAGAAAGATGGAGCTATCAATTGTGCAAGCATCTGAACTGCCTAAGAATGTTCAGTTAAACTGTGGAAATGGGAAGAAAATGAAAGCATGTTGGAAGATTCTGGACAATGAGCGAAGGACCTCAGCATACTCGCAGTATCTTCCAGGCTACTTTGTGGGCTATATCGCGACTATTGGAGATACCAAGTATCCAAATGCTGGGGGTTAAGTTTTTACACTTGTTCATTTTGTTCTGCTGCTAACTTTGGTTTTGCTCTTCTGCCTTGTGAAACTTGGTCATTGCATAATTAGCAATGGCATCAAAAGAATTTACAACAAATTGTGAATGAGGTGTGTGTTTGAGTCTACACTAACGTAAATGTGATGCACTTTGTAAAAGATCTGACGTAAATTTGTTGTGTATATATGCCAATTACACTAATTTGGCCTAAGGCTGATGTTTCTCTCCCTTACCTTTTCTTCTTCTTCTTTATTTATTTTTGCCAATCTATTTCAGACTCGAGATCTTCTCTTGATTTCTTTATAATATTTTGGAAAATAAATGTTGCCGTACGATGACTAATATTTATACTAGTTCATCTGTTGATCTTGGACAAAATTTACAGTGCCCTCATGAAGCTTGAGCTTATTTTTCTATATAAAGGAACTATACTATCATAGCATGAGGCTGGCTCTTCTCCACTATACCAATCTTCTCCATTCCCCCTCTCAGAAAAAAAATTCTTCAAAATGGAGAATCCCAATTCCATTCTCCCAATCATTCTTTTAAATATTAATCCATTGCACTAGTGTGCGATCTGATGCCACTTACCTGCAAGAGAACTCCAAACTTCACTCTTTGTATCTCTTCTCTATACGCATACCCTAATAGTGCCACTGCAGATGTCAAAGGACTAGCTCTCATAATGGTCAAGATAGTCAAGGCAAAGGCAACAGTGACACTAGACAGAATCAGTGAACTACTTCAAAATAGCCCAAAATTAAAGCCACCTTTAAGTGATTGTGCTGCCAAGTACAATGCAATTTTAATGGCAGATATTCCTCAGGCTACTGAAGCTTTGAACAAAGGTGTCTTCAAATTTGCTTGATCTTGTACAAATGATGCAGCCTCTATGCGAGGACAATTTCAATGGAAAATCACGTCTTACTGATTTTAATTGTATCGTTCATGACACCTTCATAATTACCTCAGCCATTGTCCAGATATGATCCTTTATTCATTTGGAATTTAGTAAGATTATTTTTAGTTTATTCACTAGCATAAATTAAATGTTACTTATTATATATGATTATTTTGTTAGTTGGACTTCAATTACAAGTATGAATTAACAACTTCTCAGTTTTAAAAATAATTCTAATATCTATGCAAGTAACGCAGCAGAACCAAAAATCAAATAATTAAGAGACACAGAAGATCTAGAACAGAGCAGTTGACAATTACAAGAAAGGCTAAAATTGGGTCAGGATTATTTCAATTTTGTCATGGATATGACTAGTCATATTTAGTTTATCAGATTCAAATTGGAGATTTTCTAGTAGAAATTGAACGTCACATAATACAGTTGGAACATAAGTGAAGAGATGGGATGAATTGCCAAGCAATAATGCAATCTATAATTACATATAATAAAGATAATAATCAAATCTTAATCAATCAATCCTCTTTAGAATAAGGGATTATCATCATCATCCACGTGTTTCTATCTCTTCTTTTCTTGCACTAAAAAGCAATCAACTTTTCCTACCATATCCATGCTCCTCCTCTGCTTTCCCCTGCATGCTTAAGTTTTCTCTCTTTTTCCTATTTATTTATTTTGTCCGATTGTTATTTTCTTGTTCATTATTGTGATGGGTAGACCCCAACTTTTCTTTTTCTCTTTCTGTATTGTTATTTTACTTGTTTAACTAATCATACAAATTGTTTCATTTCTTTTTGGCATAGCGGGTTCATATTAATTGAACTGTGGCCATGTGGGTTCATCAGTTTACAGGTTGAAGGACAAAAAAACTGACTTTTTCTTTCATTATATAAATATCTATATATTTTTTAAATTTCCTAATAACAGATGGAGAAAAAAAAAATCCATTTTTTACCATCCCAATTTTCAATAATTCCATACATGCTTAGGTATTGCTTAGTGATGCCTTAATTAGTATAATGATCAGTAAGCATGTAAGAATGATTGGCTCAATATTAGTTATCAGGAAATAATAAGATAATTTACCAATTTAAGCATAGGTAAGAACATTTATTTGAGGTTTGGATGCGGGATAAGTATGTAAGAATGACTTAGCCTATTATTCCATGCCAATAATCTATCTCTACTTTTACAATAAATAAAATAAAATAAAATTATTG
>CANXYC011577734.1:0-21337 GCA_948193065.1 Aleurites moluccanus
CCTAAAACTAATTCAAATAACATGCATAACTATTTATTTCATGCATAAACATACATCATTAACAATACAAAAAGAAAGAAAAAATTTCCCCCTCTATTGCCCCTCTAATGATTTGGGTTAGCTTCTAGCTGAGGTGTTACAATATCCAAATTTTAGAATATTTAGATCACTGCACAATTATTAGTGAATTTCCAAAGTTAAACTACTGCTTTGAAATCTCTATCCAAATAGACCATGTTTCCATGCCTATAATTAATTTCGTGCTCATCCAATTATAAAACCATTTTATAGTCATTTAGATAACATATCAATTAATATCTTTTATGTTTAACACTTTCTCTAATTCACTCTTTATGTTCCTCATTTTAATAGAATTCAATAGCCTATATTTTGTAGTCAATTAGGGTAGATTACACTCATGATCTAATATCTTATAAACCCAAAATACAATTGAAAAAAAAAACTTTTACAAGATTATAGATAAGACATAAATTAACACTTTTAATGTTGAACACTTTTTCTAATTATATCTCTATCATTTTGTATAATGACAACACAGTAGCAAAATTACAGAAAATCTAATTCTATCCAGTCACGATTTTTACTCAATAACTCTTTCCTCACTTCGAATTTTACAAGTTTCTTCTACTTAATCCTAATTAACATATTTGTCTACAACTTTCATGTCTTGACCATCCTCAAATTCATGCATTAAGAATTTGGATTACTGCCTAAAATTTACTGCTTCAAATCATATTTCAGAAACTATATAAACCCTAGCTCATTCTTTACATTTTTAGTTTAATTATCTCAAGTATTTGCCAAATAAAACCTTAGAACTCTTTAATTAAACTAAAAACTGAACTTTAGAAAACTTTACCTTGAATTAAATTCTTGAATTTCATCCTCTTATTTCTCCCAAAATAATATTGACATTTACTTCCATCTGCATCTATTTCTTCCACCACTTCTCTTCTTACCATCTGTTTCCTTAGATTGGCTTTGATTTATCTATGAAAACGGAGAAAATATTTTTAATTATTTCTCCATGGATGGCACAGTTTACTTTTGTTTTGATGGAGTAAAAATTCCATCCTCTTTCTCTTATCAATGCTAAAGTCAAAAGAATAAAGAAATAGAAATAATTGAGCAATTTTCTAGATTTTTGCTAGGTGTCCAATTCCTAATGAAAATTAATAAAGAAAACCCATAAAATCTCTTCCCTCAAATGTGATGGTTGGCCACTTCAACTTCTTTCTAGAATTTGATATAAATGGGTGGGTCCCATAACTTTTCTTAATTGCACTTTGGCCCAAAATTTTTCTTAGTTTTATTTTGACCCTGAAAATTTTTGTAATTTATTCTATCTATTCTGTTTAGATTCAACCTCAAGTGTGGAGAGTGAAATACCTTATTTTAGGTTATCATATCATTTAAAAATAGTTATGGGTCATTCTTGGATCCTAGATAGTGGATTTCCATAATTACCCCCAAAGTTGCCATAAATTATAATTTTGTCATTGCTCTTATTTTCAATATACCAAAATATTTTTCATCTCTTTCTTTTCACCATAATTTCACATAAAATTAACTAACTTAATCCCCCCAGGTTTGGATAAGAAATTCTTAAATTAGCCAGACTGCTATTTCTCCAACGGTGTAATTAACACTAATATTTTTCGTGATAGTATCTCAAAAGTGGCCTAAAAAATTCACAAGTATTACACTCTACCATTCTCTGTATATTTCAATAATCGATTGAGCTTATTAATGATTGAATTAATATTATATATGTTATTATAGTCCATTATATCCATACTATCTTCTATAATTCCTCACTATTCATTGCTCTATCTACTGGGGTATTATACACATTTAGCCCGAATGTTAGTTCCTTGTCTCCGAGACTTATTACTAAAACTAACTCCCTTAGAAACCATCTCTAAGTACAATTCACTTTAGGCAAAGATTTCCAGTAATAATCTCATACAAGAGGCCTTAGGTAAACCCTCCATCTAATAGGAGTTTTGAATTCCTTTATTGACAACTTGAATATCTATAAGTGCCTCGAATTATACCTAATATTAGCCCTACAAGTAAAACCTAACTGGGAGAACAAGGTACATAATCAAAGTATAGCCTCAACACTCTAGATCACTCTTAAGTATCTCAAGTCAAAGGACATTTGTACATTGCTATGATGAGAAGTATCATTAACATTATTTAGAATTTTGTATGATAATCTCAGGCGATAGCTCCAATGTACTTACTACCCTTAGTAAGCATTCACATGTTATACTTAGACATCACCTATGTTTGCATCTCTATATGAGATAAGAAGATTTGATCCAATCAAATAGTATACATATGTGCTAGTGTTTGTGAAATCAACAATGTCCCGTCTGATTGATTCTATAACTATGGATAGTTTAGGTAATAATATAATTACACATGTCAAGCAGCTCACCATCATGATCCAATCATGAATGCTCTCATGCTATGTTTATACCATGGACTTTATTAAGCAATTATACGATTATATTATAAACATTATGAAATCACTGGTTAATAAAGAATTCCTTTCTAAAACAATCATTAAAATGACTGCCTTTAGAGCACTAACACTAACAATCTCCCACTTTCTCTATAGCCAATTGCCTTTGTATCCAATACCACAGGCTAAAATATGCCCACTATAGTTCTTCTAGGCAAACAACTTTGTAAGAGTATCAATAGGAACTTTATCAATCTATACATCTTTCTTCTACCAATCATCTCTATGATCTGGTAGTACATTTTATAAGTGTTTAAATCATTGATGAGACCTTGGTTCCAATGCTTACGCAATGCCTCCATTGTTATCACAATAATATTTATTGTATTAACAATGCTACGTATCACACATGAATAGTGATGAATTATTCTTGTCCAAACCACTTCCATTACAACTTCATAAGTTGTAATGTATACTATTTTTGTTATTAAAATCATCTAATTATGCTCAGTTTAGGATAAATTTATAAAAACTTCACTAAGACTTGTAGTTATCCTTAACATATTTGAATTGGTATTCGTATGCCTTTTTGCCTCTAACTCAATTTTTCCTCATATCATGATCACATCTTTAATGCTTCCCAAGTACTTAAGAATGTTTCTTAATTGCAATCTAGTGTTTATCACTTGGATTGGACTTGATCTTTTCTCGTGACACTTCACAACATAAGATCCATCAATTCTAGTACATAACTTGGCATACATGATAAATTGAAATTTGCTGATGCATATTAGATCTTACTTATATACTCTCTCTCTCTTCATGTATCTATAGACACATGGCCTTGGAGAGAGTGATGCCTTGGCTTATCTTTATGAACCCCTTAGATGAATCCATGCTAAGCCCTTTTAGCACTTTGTCAATATATATACTTTGTGAAAAACCTAGCAACCCATTAGATCTATCTCTATAGATCCTTATCCCCATACTGTAGGTGACATCACCAAGGTTTTTCATAGAGAAGTTTTAAGATAACCAAATTATGACCATTTACTAAATTGATATATCGTTTCCATTATTAATATGTCATCTACATGTAATATAAGGAATACAATGGAACTCCTACTATTCTTCTTGTAGACACAAGGTTCATCCTCTTTATATGAGTGTAACACCTACCGTTTTCATATGTCATTTTTGAATACATGTGTGTATAATTTTTAATTTTATTTGCTGAATCAATTTATTTTGCAATAAGTATTATTTTTGCTTATTTTAATTATTCTGGAATAATGATAATGTCAGTAAATGAGAATGGAAAATATTAGTGTATAATATTGATTGATAGGATTGAGTTCCTAAATTTGTAAAATATTCTAAGTGCTGGAAGTTAGGAACTTACAGGTCAGTAGCGAATTTGTGTAAGTTGGGTTAGTGTTTTCAGCCGGCATAGGTGAGTTGGCATTTGCCGAGCTGGTCCTACGAAGTGGAAAAAAGCGAAGTGAGAATGTGAAGTGGGATATGCGAAGTGGAGTGGCGAGCCGGCATTGCGAAGAGGCAATGGCAAACCCGCAATGTGAAGAGGAAATGGCGAAGAGGAAATGCGAAGAGGAATGGCGAAGAGGAAATACGAAGAGGAATGGTGAAGAGGAAATGCGAAGAGGAATGGCGAAGAGGAATGGCAAAGAGGAAATGAGAAGAGGAATGGTGAAGAGGAAATGTGAAGAAGAAATGCGAAGAAGAAATGCGAAGAGGAAATGCGAAGAGGAAAGTACTAACTGGGTTTGGCGAAGAGACATATGCGAGCTGGCTTATACGAAGTGGAATAACGAGCCAGCAATGCAAAGAGGCATTGGCGAGCTATGATTGGCGAGCTGGAACAACGGATCTGGAATGGCGGAGCGAAAATCAAATTTATTTCGTTATTGAGGCAGTAGCTTATATTTAAGAGGTAGTAATTGATGCACAAAACACTTAACCTTTTTATTTCCTGCTCCCGTGCTCTGTGCGTTCGTCTTTTCTCCCAAAGGACCCGAAGCACTATTTCTTCATCTTCTTCTTAGATTTCACAATTTCTCCATCAAAATTTCTGGAGAAAATTCGTAGAAAACACATAAAGATATTTTGTGACTACAGTATCTCGTCTTAAGCCTGTGGATAGAGCTTGGAATATTTTGAGGCAGAAAAGAATAATTTATGCCATTGTCACTCATTTGAGGTAAGTGATTATTTGTTAGATTTTATTGATTTAACAGATATTATTTAGGTTGGAATAAATGGATTTAGTGTTATTTTACATAAATTAACACTAATTAATTGAAATCCCTAAACTCTAGGGTTTATTTGGAACTTTGAATTTAGAGTTGATAAATTAGTGATGGAATTCATAAATTGATGATAGAAATAGTTAATTAGGTATAAGAGAACAATAAATTGATGACAAATTTGATGTGAAATTGTAGATTGTGGAAACTGAATTCTTAAAGTAGCCAAATTGGGGATTTTGGAGGAAATTGGTGAATTTGGCTAAGTTATTGACTATTGGAAAATTGAGGTAAGTTTTATATGCATTATTTATCCTATTGAATTCACTTAATTGATTATTGAACACCATATGGGAAGAACCCCCATATGGCTAAAACCTTCATTGTATATTTTCTTTGAATTTGTAATCACATTCTTTTGCCAAACAAACCATTTATTGTTATATATATATCCTTGTTCATTGATATTTCTTATTTGATTATCGAATCTTAATTCTTTGTTATATGAATTACCCTTATTACGAAACCTTTGATTGATATTGGATATTGTACATGGCATGGCCATTATTGATATTGGATATTGATATAATTGATATCGAACTGATTAATTGATTTACTGAATCCGGATGCAATTGTTGTTAATGGTATCCCTTGTTATTGACCTTGGTATGGTTATGGCAGAACTTCTAATTCGACAGGGGAGTGGGGAAATTCTGTTGACCTTGTGCATATTATAGATTTGTACCCTAGCTGGGAAGGGTTATGGTCCCGGTCATAGAGCCTGATCAGCCTTACGCTTATTTTCCCTGATATGGATGATCTAGGACCTACATGGTCCAACGCATTTGATTGTTTGGAGATTGTATGATTTCTTTTCATCCAGTCCATCCCTGTATCTATCTTTCCATATATGATACCAAACTGGTATATTGAAATATTAGCTTTATTGTACCTTGACATTTATTCGGTACCCTATTATCTTATTGATTGAAACCTTTGCTGTATATTGCCTATTATTATTTGCGATGCATGTGAATTCACTAAGTATCATCTATACTCACCCCTTTCATTGTTTCCCCTTTCAGGAGAGGATTAGAGCTGCAGAATCCAGACTCCTACTTCTCTGGGAATTCTGCATCTGAATTGCAAATGTATTGACAGTTTCATTATTTTGAACAATACTTATTTTTGGTGTTCATGATCTAGCTACTCCATGGGTATGTACGGGTTAGCGAGGAAATGAACATGTAATTGATGATGGTTTTGTTTAATGAATGATAAGATAATTAATGGGATATTTGTGGATTTATATTACAGTTATTATCAGATTGTATGACAGATTAATAGAATGATTGGCAATTTGAATATGAATTATATGTAATATTGTATTAATAGTATCGATGTGATTGATATGGGCTTCTACGGGTGCCGGTCGCCATTGGCATCTCCCATGCCCTAGGATCGTCGCGGCATGGGAAACCGGGTCGTGACAGAGATGGTATCAGAGCACTAGGTTACATAATGTGCATCTAAGTAACAAACGGATAGTGACTAGATACAGAATGGGGTAGAATTAAGAATACCATGGAGCATAGGATTTCCTTTGTCATCCATTGATATGATCATCTATTATATGTTTATATTCTGCATTTTGTTGTATTTTAAGACCATTTTCATTTTCTCGACAGATTTCAGATATGTCAGATAGCGGAGACCGTGGTACCAAAGAGGCTGAGGTTGCCTCCAATGAGTCGTTTGTGAGAGAGATGAGCATATCTGTAGGTCCGTCTCGATCCCACCGGGCTTCAGAGGATTCTGATACAGGAGATGACCCTTGGAGGGTCGAGATGATGAGGGGATTGATGGATCTTAGGAGAGAGATGGCTAAGATGAGGAGAGAGAGGCAGCAGGCATAGCCACCACATGCTCTTACAGTTGTTCATCCACCTGTGATACCAGAGGTTGTGACACTCGCATCTGTACAGCCAGTAGGGGCTCAGAGGGAGCCAGCTACACAGGGTGCTAGGAGGGAGATCCCTGAGGGCAGTGTTTCTATGTTTAGTTTTCTGAAGCTAAACCTGCCAGTGTTTAGAGGGGAGAGAGGTGTTGATCCAGTTGATTTTTTGGAGGAGGTTGAGAAGGTGTTCAGGAGACCATCTTGTCCTGAGCTCAGATCCGTTGAGTTAGTTGGATTGTTACTAAAAGGGAAAGCCTGGACATGGTTTTCTAGGCATATTGAGACCAAATTATATGGTGAGCACCCACCCACCTGGGCAGAGTTTCGCCAGGGATTGATTCATGAGTTTATTACTGAGGGTGTTAGGACCCGTCACTTAGTGAGTTTTGAGCAGTTAGAGTAGGGAGATCACTCAGTTGAGGATTATTCTGAGGAGTTTATTCGGCTTAGTAGGTATGCTGAACATCTAGTACCCATAGAGGCTGATCGGATTAGTAAGTTCAGAAGGGAATTGAATACTGCTTTACACAATGCCTTACTTGCTACGGAGTTTACTTCCTTGACCACAATAGTGGATAAAGCTTCATAGATGGAAGAGAAATACAAAGCAGAAAGAGCTAAAAGGGAACAAAAGAGGAAGAGCAGTTCAGAATCACAGAGTAAGAGAGGGGAGAGCAGCTCCCATTTTACACAGGCTGAGTCAGTGCCTAGATCAGAGCAGAGATCCTTGGGTAGTAACCAGAGGAGGAGGTTTTAGGGTAGGGGTCAGCCCATGGTTTAGCCAACACCTGCGTATTCTCAGAGTTCTTCTAGATCAGTGTCACAGGCATCCAGCCTCCCTACTTATGGTTATTGTGGAAGGAGGCACGGAGGGGAGTGCTGGAGGAGGTCAGGTGCATGCTTGAGATGTGGCCAGCAGGGCCATTTTATGAGCACTTATCCATTGAGGACCGACCAGCAGCCATCGGTTACGGTATCCAAGTCAACAATTCAGACTAGCCAGCATATGGGCCGAGAGACAGTAGCCAGAGGCAGGGGTAGAGGGAGTCAGGCTCCTAGTAGTGGTCAGGCTCCAGCTGGTAGAGGCCAGGGTAGAGTGTTCGTAGTTAACACTCAGGATGCTCAGAGATCAAATAATGTCATTTCAGGTACTATTCTGGTTCAGAATGAGGCTGCGGATGCCTTATTCGATTCTGGTGCAACCCATTCATTTGTGTCCCCACATTTTGCACCCAAATTGAATAAAGAGAGGCAGTTATTAGATATTCCATTGTTTGTTGACACTCCTATGGGAGAATCTATGGATGTTAGCTATTACAATCCTGATTGTATAGTTGAGATGGATGACCGTATTTTACGGATTGATTTGATTGAGTTGCCTGTTCTTGAATTGGATGTGATACTGGGGATGGATTGGTTGACTAGGCATCGGGCAGTGATACATTGTTATAGGAAGAGGATTAAATTCCAGCCTGAAGGGCAACAGGAGTTTGAATTTCAGGGTGACATTCGGGAATTCTGGGTTAACCTCATTTCTTCTATTCAGGCTCGGAGATTGATAGGGAAAGGTTGTTCATCCTACTTGGCCCATGTGATAGATGTGCAAAAATCTTCTGCATGTTTGGATCAGATACCGATAGTTCAGGAGTTTCCTAATGTATTTCTTGAGGAGTTGCTAGGATTGCCCCCTAATAGGGAGATTGAGTTTGAGATTGACATGCATGTAGGCACAGATCCGATATCCATTCCACCTTACAGGATGGCTCCTGCAGAACTGAAGGAGCTTAAGGTTCAGTTACAGGAGCTATTAGATAGAGGGTTCATCTGACCTAGTAGTTCTCCGTGGGGTGCACTGGTTTTGTTTGTGAGAAAGAAATATGGCTCTTTACGGATGTGCATCGATTATAGGTAGTTGAATAAGGTTACAGTAAAGAACAAGTATCCATTGCCATGGATTGATGACTTTTTTGATCAGCTGCAAGGTGCTAGCCATTTTTTGAAGATTGATTTGAGGTCTGGGTATCATCAACTGAAGATCAGGAGTGGAGATATACCCAAGACTGCTTTTAGGACTCGCTATGGCCACTATGAGTTTCTAGTATCGCCATTCGGGTTGACAAATGCTACAGCGGCTTTCACGGATTTGATGAACAGAGTGTTTAGTTCTTATTTGGATAGGTTTGTCATTGTCTTCATTGATGACATTCTTATTAATTCCAGGAGTGAGGAAAAACACAGGGAGCATCTGAGGATTATTTTGCAAACATTTCAGGAGCATCAACTGTATGCTAAATTATCAAAGTGTCAATTCTGGTTATCTGAAGTATGCTTTTTGGGGCATGTCATTTGTAAGGAGGGTATTATGGTAGACCCTCAAAAGATTGAAGCAGTTACCAACTGGCCCCAGCCTACCAATGTTTCAGAAGTGTGTAGCTTTATGGGTATGGCTGGATATTATTAGAGGTTTGTAAAAGACTTCTCCCGTATTATGGCTCCTCTGACTAGATTGATGAGAAAACAAGAGCAATACGTCTGGACAAATGAGTGTGATCGGAGTTTTCAGACTCTGAAGTTTTGCCTTACTAGTGCTCCGATTTTGGCATTGCTAGTGGAGGAGGAGAAGTATACCATGTATTATGATGCTTCGAGGATTGGCCTAGGGTGTGCTCTGATGCAGATAGGAAGGGTGATTGCTTATGCTTCTCGTCAATTAAAGAAGCATGAAGCAAATTATCCTACTCATGATCTAGAGATGGCAGCTGTGATCTTTGCCTTGAAGATTTGGAGGCATTATCTATACAGGGCTAAATATGAGATATATACTGATCATAAGAGTCTACAGTATATTTTCCAATAGAAAGATCTGAATCTGAGGCAGCACAGATGGGTTGAGCTTTTGAAAGATTATGACTGTGAAATCCTCTATCACCCAGGGAAGGCCAATGTAGTGGCGGATGCCTTGAGCAGGAAATCTATGGGGAGTCTTGCTCACATTGTAGTTGGTCGAAGGCCATTGATCCGAGATTTGAGACAGTTGGCCGATTGTGGAGTGGAGTTAGATTTGGGTTCCCAGGATTGGAACCAGGCTCTGATAGCCCAATTTCGGGCCAGGTCGTTATTGGTTGATGACATAAAAGCGGGCTAGGATAGAGATCCCTATCTTTTGAAATTAAAGGGAGAGGTTCAGAGTGGACGGATGACCGAGTTCACTATGGATAATGAGATTTTAAGGTGTGGGAAACGAATCTGTGTACCGGATTGTGATGAGCTGTGGGATAGGATTATGCGGGAGGCACACCATTCTGCTTATAGTGTACATCCAGGTATTACCAAGATGTACCGTGATCTTAGAGATGTTTATTAGTGGCCTGGGATGAAGAAAGATGTAGCTCGTTTTGTGTCGAAGTGCTTAGCCTGTCAGCAGGTTAAGTTTGAACATCAGAAGCCATCAGGGCTATTTCAGGAGATAGAGCTGCCATAATGGAAATGGGAATAGATTACCATGGACTTCATAGTTGGTCTACCTCCGACTTCGAAGGGATACGACTCTATATAGGTTATTGTGGATAGATTGATGAAGTCTGCACATTTTTTGGGAGTTAAGACTAGCTATTCAGCAGCTCAGTATCACAAATGTATGTTGATGAAATTATGCGTCTTCATGGAGTTCCTTTGGTGATCATATTTGATCAGGGTACACAATTGACAGCCCAATTTTGGCAGAAATTTCAGGAGGCTTTGGGTACCCAGCTACGATTTAGTACTGCCTTCCATCCACAGACTGATGGGCAATCCAAGAGGACGATTCAAACTTTGGAGGATATGCTCAGGTTATGTGTTCTGGATTTCAAAGGTAGTTGGGACTATTATCTGCCATTGATCGAATTCTCTTACAATAACAGCTATCATTCTTCGATTGATATGGCTCCATTTGAAGCACTATATGGTAGAAAGTGCAGATCACCAGTGTGTTGGGTGGAGCTAGGAGAGAAGCAGCTAGAGGGACCCGAACTGATTAGAGAGACTATGGAGAAGGTTTCTATGATCTGAGAGTGGATGAAGACTGCCTTCAGTAGGCAGAAGAGTTTTGCGGATCCGAAAAGAAAAGATGTATAGTTTTCTATTAGTGATCATGTCTTCCTAAAGATCTCACCGATAAGGGGAGTTATGAGATTTGGGAAGAAAGGCAAACTGTCACCGAGATTTATAGGCCCATTTGAGATACTGGAACGGATTGGTAATGTGGCCTATAGATTGGATCTTCCACCCAGTATGAGCCATGTACATCCAGTTTTTCATATATCGATACTGCGGAAATATGTATCGGATCCATCACACATTCTGGAGATGCAGGATATGGATCTCAGTGAGGATTTATCATATGAGGAGCTACCTGTGGAGATTGTTGATCGACAGGTCAGAAAGTTTCGAAACAAAGAGATTTCGATGGTGAAAGTGCTATGTAGGAACCAGTCGTTTGAGGAGTGTACATAGGAGAGTGAGCGGGAGATGAGGCATAAATACCCATCTCTTTTTCAGTTTTGAGTTAGGTGTTATTTAAATTTGATGATGAATTTAATTGAAGGGGGGAAGAATGTAACACCTACCGTTTTCATATGTCATTTTCGAATACATGTGTGTATAATTTTAAATTTTATTTGCTGAATCAATTTATTTTGCAATAAGTATGATTTTTGCTTATTTTAATTATTCTGGAATAATGATAATGTCAGTAAATGAGAAGGGAAAATATTAGTGTATAATATTAATTGATAGGATTGAGTTCCTAAATTTGTAAAATGTTCTAAGTGCTGGAAGTTAGGAACTTACAGGTCAGTAGCGAATTTGCGTAAGTTGGGTTAGTGTTTTCAGCCGGCATAGGCTAGCTGGCATTTGCCAAGCTGGTCCTGCGAAGTAGAAAAAGGCAAAGTGAGAATGCAAAGTGGGATATGCGAAGTGGAGTGGTGAGCCGGCATTGCGAAGAGGCAATAGCGAATCGGCAATGCGAAGAGGAAAGGGCGAAGAGGAATGGCGAAGAGGAATAGCGAAGAGGAAATGCGAAGAGGAATGGCAAAGAGGAAATGCGAAGAGGAATGGCGAAGCGGAAATGCAAAGAGGAATGGCGAAGAGGAATGGCGAAGAGGAAATGCGAAGAAGAAATGGGAAGAGGAAATGCGAAGAGGAAAGTGCGAACTGGGTTTGGCAAAGAGACATATGCGAGCTAGCTTATGCGGAGTGGAATAGCGAGCTGGCAATGTGAAGAGGCATTGGCGAGATGAGTTTGGCAAGCTAGGATTGGCAAGCTGGAACTCACAAGCTGGAATAGCGGATCTGGAATGGCGGAGTGGAATTCAAATTAATTTCATTATTGAGGCAGTAGCCTATATTTAAGAGGCAGTAACTGATGCACAAAACACTTAACCTTTTTATTTCCTGCTCCAGTGCTCTGTGCATTCGTCTTTTCTCCCAAAGGACCCGAAGCACTGTTTCTTCATCTTCTTCTTAGATTTCACGATTTCTCTATCAAAATTTCTGGTGAAAATTCATGGAAAACACATAGAGATATTCTGTGACTACAGTATCTCGTCTTAAACCTGTGGATAGAGCTGGGAATATTTTGAGGCAGAGAAGAATAATTTCTGCTATTGTCACTCATTTGAGGTAAGTGATTATTTGTTAGATTTTATTAATTTAACAGATATTATTTAGGTTAGAATAAATGGATTTAGTGTTATTTTACATAAATTAACACTAATTAATTGAAATCCCTAAACTCTAGGATTTATTTGGAACTTTGAATTTAGAGTTGATAAATTAGTGATGGGATTCGTAAATTGATAATAGAAATAGTTAATTGGGTATAAGAGAACAATAAATTGATGACAAATTTGATGTGAAATTGTAGATTGTGGAAACTGAATTCTCAAAGTAGTCAAATTAGGGATTTTGGAGGAAATTGGTGAATTTGGTTAAGTTATTGACTATTGGAAAATTGAGGTGAGTTCTACATGAATTATTTATCCTATTGAATTCACGTAATTGATTATTGAACACCATACGGGAAGAACCCCCATATGGCTGAAACCTTCATTGTATATTTTCTTTGATTTTCTTTGAATTTGTAATCATATTCTTTTACCAAACAAACCATTTATTGTTATATATATATCCTTGTTCATTGATATTTATTATTTGATTATCGAACCTTAATTCTTTGTTATATGAATTACCCTTATTACCAAACCTTTGATTGATATTGGATATTGTATATGGCATGGCCATTATTGATATTGGATATTGATATAATTGATACCGAACTGATTAATTGATTGACTGAATCTGGATGCCATTGTTGTTAATGGTATCCCTTGTTATTGACCTTGGTATGGTTATGGAAGAACTTCTGATTCGACAGGGGAGTGGGGAAATTCTGTCGACCTTATGCATATTGTAGATTTGTACCCTAGCTGGGAAGGGTTATGGTCCCGGTCATAGGGCCTGATCAGCCTTACGCTTATTTTCCCTGATATGGATGATCTAGGACCTACATGGTCCAACGCATTTGATTGTTTGGAGATTGTATGATTTCTTTTCATGCAGTCCATCCCTGTATCTAACTTTCCATATATGATACCAAAATGGTATATTGAAATATTGGCTTTATTGTACCTTGACATTTATTCGGTACCCTATTATCTTATTGATTGAAACCTTTGCTGTATATTGGCTATTGTTATTTGCGATGCATGTGAATTCACTAAGTATCATCTATACTCACCCCTTTCATTGTTTCCCCTTTCAGGAGAGGATTACAGCTGCAGAATCCAGACTTCTACTTCTCTGGGAATTCTGCATCTGAATTGCAAATGTATTGACAATTTCATTATTTTGAACAATACTTATTTTGGGTGTTCATGATCTAGCTGCTCCATGGGTATGTACGGGTTAGCGAAGAAATGAACATGTAATTGATGATGGTTTTGTTTAATGAATGATAAGATAATTAATGGGATATTTGTGGATTTATATTAAAGTTATTATCAGATTGTATGATAGATTAATAGAATGATTGGCAATTTGAATATGAATTATATGTAATATTACATTGATAGGATCGATGTGATTGATATGGGGTTCTACGGGTGCCGGTCGCCATTGGCATCTCTCGTGCCTTGGGACCATCGTGGCTTGGGAAACCGGGTCGTGACAATGAGAAACTGACCTCTTTGATTGTCTCAATAAAATAGATGTTCCAACTCTCGGATGCTTTCTTTAATCCATAATTGGATCTTTGCAACTTGCATACCTAACTGCCATCATGCAATGTGAAACCCCTCAGGTTGTGTCATATACACATCCTTTGTTAGATTTCCTTTTAAGAAAGTTGTTTTCACATCCATCTGCCAAATCTCATAATCATAATGAGCTACAGTGGCTAAAAGTATTCTAATAGACTTAAGCATAACTGTTGGAGAAAAAGTTTTGTCATAATCAACTCCTTATATTTGTCGATATCCTTTAGCTATCAATCTAGCTTTGTTGGTAATCACATTACCTTCCATGTCAGTTTTCTTCTTGAAGACCCATTTGCACCCAATGGGCTTTATCACTTCGGATAGAATGACCAAAGTCCACACATTGTTGTCGTACATGGAATCTATCTCATAATTCATGGCTTGGAGCCATTTATCAAAACATGAACTTTTCAAAGCTTCTCCATAGGTCATTGGTTCATCATTCTCAATGATTAACACGTCATTGTGTTCGCTTATGAGAAATCCATATCTCTCTGGAACACTATGTATTATAGTAGATCTGTGGAGTTCCTGTGTCTCAGGAGGTGTAACTTTTACATCATTTGTATGAACAACATGCTCGGGTTCCATTAGTTGATTTGTGTCTACTTGTGATTCTTAAACTTCTGAAAGCTCAATTCTACTTCCGCTGTCCTATTTTAGCAGAAACTCTTTCTCTAAAAAGATAACATACTTTGAAACGAACACTTTTTATTCTGAAGGGTGGTAGACGTAATATCTAATAGTTTCCTTTAGATATCCCACAAATAAACATTTATCAGATTTAGCCTCAAGCTTATCTGATAATATCCTTTTAACGTAAGTAGGACAACCCCAAACTCTCATATAAGAATATGGGGGTTTCTTGTTATGTAATATCTCATATGGTGTAACATCAACTGATTTGGATGAGACTCTATTTAAAATGTAAACAGAAGTCTCAAGTGCGAATCCCTACAAAGACTTGGGTAAATATGCAAAACTCATCATAGACATAATAATGTCTAACAAGGTTTGGTTCCTCCTCTCGGATACTCCATTATGTTGCGGAGTATATGAAGGTGTCTATTGAGATAATATTCCATTATCTCTCAGATAACTTTGAAACTCTTGACTTAAGTATTCACCACCTCAATCCGATCTGAGTGTCTTAATACTTTTGCCAAGTTGTTTCTTTACTTTATTTTTGAATTCTTTGAACTTTTCAAAGGCTTCGAATTTGTACTTCATAAGATACAAATACCCAAATCATGAGTGATCATCAATAAAGGTAATGAAATAAAAATATCTACCTCTAGCATGTATTGACATTAACCTACATACATCATTATATATTTCGTCCAATACTCTAATAGCTCGCTCACCTTTTCCATTAAAAAGTAGCTTAGTCATTTTGCCTAATAGACAGGATTCGTATGTGATATATGATTTATAATCAATTGCACCTAAGTTTCCAGATTTATGTAATTTAGTCATACAATTCTTATTTATATGGCCAAGTTGACAATGCCATAGATCATATGTTTTAAAGTAATCTAGTTTTTATCTTTTGAAATCAATATTATATTGGATTTATCTACTTGTAAAAGAATAAATCCAATTTAGTAATAGAACAAATTCTATAAGATATTTTTGTTATAATAAAAGACCTTCCTTTATTATGAACCATTATCCTATTTTTTGTCTAATATAAATAATATTTTATTTAAACAATTTATATAAAATAAGGATTTAAGTTCTAAATCTAAACCACTATAAAGAGACATTATGTTCCATCAGTTATAGCAGCAACCTTTGCTTTATTTCCAACTAAAAGGTTTATATATTTCTTCTATAGTTTTTTATTCTTTAATACATTTATGTCTCTATATATGTGTACGCCACATCTGATATCCAATACCCATGTGTTATAAGAAACTTTATTAATATTAATATCAAAAGTACACAAAGTAGTTGCATCCAATGCCTTATTCTACTTCAGAGAGTCCATGTGTTGATTGCAATTCTTTCCATTGTCTATTCTTTTCTCAATGGTGTTATGTCCTTTTACATATTGTCTTTTGGAGCTTTGGAGACATAAAGGCCAACTTCTACTAGCCAAATGACTATCCTCCCTATGTACCCTTAAGCAATGATACGTGGGACAAATGTGTATAGGATATAGACAATCTTTTCAAATATGAGAACCATTCTTATTTTTGAAACCATTCAAGAAAATTAGTCCAGTCAATTTGTTGTTATCGAAAATGTGGCGTGAGTTAACATGTACAATCATGATTCTAACAACCTAGATGTAAAGATATTATATTAGTTTAGTGAATGCATGAAATTACGATCTTTTAATTACATGCATTGCTCCCACTATTTTATTGCAAATCTCCAACTCTCACTGTGAATCCGAGAAGAACTCATTGGCTATTCCTCCTAGTGGGTCAGTATTCATTATCATTAAAATGACCTTGAGTGACTTAACAAATCAATTTTAGATCAAATGGTGGATATCTAATATCTTTCATATCATGTATAATTATTGATTCATTTGGATATTGACTCATTAATAAATATGTACATCATATGCACATATCACCAAATTTGCCTCAAATCCTCGTTAGCCTTGAGTGACTCAACAAGCGAATGTTATTAGTTAAGGTCCGCTCATTAATCCGAAAATTATATTTTCACGGAATGAACATATTATTAAAAAGTGGGCTTGAGTGACTCAACAATCCAACAAATGAAGAACTCTTATTCATGCCATATTAATGGAAGGCTTAGCCTTAATGTTAATTTTTAAGAGGAATTTTTTTCTTTAAGAGTTTCATCAATTTTTTCCTAGCATGCATATACTATCTCGCATTCATCATCAGGATATATACATGGTAATCATATGCAAATTACATGGTTATGGTTACGGACAAATCTAATTTGACTTTTCAAGCAACGAAAAAGTCATAGGTCACACCTATGTAGATGCATGAAATTACAAGTTAAAGTTAAAAATTGAAATAACAATTACAATAATTTTATCTTCAAGCTTTCAAGGTTATACTTTAAATCTCCTTTGGTCTCCTTTTGGTTCATTATGGGCCTCCATCTTGAGTCCCCATCTTGGGCCTTCAATTATACTTCAAAAGCTATACTAATTCCTATGTAAACTAATTTACATATAACTTTTGAAAATAAAAGAAATTAATACTAGCTATTACACCCATCCAAAAGGGAACCAAACTAGGGCACGCAAGCCCAAACTAGGGCCTTTCCATAACCATGCCATCATGCCAAACATACATCCCTAAAATAATTTCTAAAAGTAATTTAAAGAAATTTATGAAAAAACAGTTTTCACATTCTTTCTGTAGCTTTACAATTTCAGTTCGAATTCTGCTTAGCAAATTAATTTTTAATAAATTTAAAATTTATTAATTGAAATTTAGAAGTTAATTAAATTATTTTATCATTATTAAAATAAATCAATAAAATCATCACATGAATTAATTTATAATTTATAAGCATCATATGTTGCAAATTCACTAGTTTTCTTGTATCATCGAAAATTTAACTCTTAAAGGATCCCGATCAGATCTAGATCTTTTTAACAATCATAAAATCATTAATTACACTTTAAATTCATTAAATAAATAAAATTTTTAGACCTGGACACTTTCATTTTAACTCCTTAAAAGGTTTTACAAAAAGCATTTTTCATAGGCAAAACAAGTAAAACAATTTTGCAAGTTTCATACAAAAGTAATTTTGTAAAATTATAGTTTGGAGTTCCAGCAATTAAATCACCATTTAAACTATCATAATCATAATTAATTAATCATATTAAAAAATTAAAAATACATCAGTCCCTTAAACATCAAGGTGGATGAAGAAGTTAATTAAAAAATAAGAAGTTGTAACAATTTATGAAGTTAGTTATAAAACTTTTCCTAACCAATTCCATCTCGCTCCAAACTAATTATAATTATTATATAATTAAAATTAAATAATTGTAATTCAACAAAAAAAACTCAATTCCCCTTCATTCATGGAAAACGAAATAAATAAGAAAAGTAAGAGTTCAAGAATCTTACGCAGTTTTGGAAAATAACTTTGAAACAACTTCAAATTAATTACAAATTGCACCAAATTAATTCCTATTATCTTATGATTAGAATTAACATAAAATAATTCATCCATAACCAAATTTAGATGAAAAATTTATGGTCATACAGCAGGTCAAAACATAATCAACAAGTGAATGAAGAATCCTACGCAACTTAGAAAAACTAGTTCAAAATGAACTCCAAATTGTGTCAAACCAATTCCTATCATCACATGATTGAAATTAATACAAATTAATTAATTCAAGATCTGGTCATAATGAAGAAAAAATGTAGTAAAGACTACTTTATAAAAAAATGAATTCAATTGAACAATTCAAATTAAATTCGGCTTGATGCAAACCGATTCAATAAAAAACATAAACCTCAATTCGCATTCAACCAATTCAAATCGAAACTTCAAGAACTAAAAATTATGTTTAAATCAATTTTAATCAACCATAGGGAGGCTCTGATACCACTATAAGGAATTTTAGGCCATAAGGTGCAACAAAAATAATTTTAAAATTCCTAAAACATGAACCTATGTTCATTAAAATCAAATTCCTTAAAAAAAATATTAGAAATATTTACCTTTCTTGAAACTTTTCTTTGAGTTTTTGAAATTCTTGATCTTCTTGATGGATTGTTGTAAACCACAATCAATCCAAAAAATATGTAAAATTCTAAAGTATCCACATGAAGATCAAAGAATAAAATCAATCAGGGAAAGAGATGAACGAAATCAATTTTGTGCTAGGCTAGGCAATTTCAACCAAGGAGTTTTTATTTCAAGCTTGACTAAATTCTCCTTGGAGCAATTCAAGAGTTTTCGGCCAACAATAGAATAAGGGATAATCATATTAATTCTTAGTTAAATCTTCTTTTATAGGTAGCTTTTTTCTATATTATATTAGGACTTAGAATGGGCCTAATCCAAGCAGTCCTTTCTTAACCACTTAATTATAATCATGCTATTAATGAAATTAAAAGACTTGTTGGACCTTTAATTCTCATTAAGCCTATAATTAAATTAATCTATTAGTCCATTAATTAAAATATTTTATGTACTTAATTAAATAAGACAAAATAGGCCTTAATTTAAACACCTTATTTAAGTCCATAAATTTAGTCCAATTAAATTTATTACTTAAATATCTCTTTTATTTATTCTTTAATTACTTTAATGTGTGTGACTTTATAGGTTCTCTAATTAAATGACAACTCAAGTCTTTAATAATTTCTTTAAATAAATTAGAAAAGTTTTAAGTGAAAATCCTACTTCCAAAATAGGAAAGTTCCATGAAAGGTAATACTTTTCCAACAAGAATTATATGAATTAAACTCTTTTAATATATAATTAATTCTCTAATTAGTCCTTTGTAACTTGAGCAGATCATGAGTGGTATCTAGCCACACATCATGACCCCCAGATAATTAGAAAATACTTGAGGTTAAATACTTAACCCTTACATAGACAATATTATGCTACTAGTCCCTTCAATCACATTTACCTCATTCAGTTCAATGTATGGACTTTCTGTTAACTCTCACTAAGCTGGCTATGCCACACTTAGCCCGAATATTAGTTCCTTGTCTCTGAGCCTTATTACTAAAATGAACTCCTTTGGAGACCATATCTAAGTACAATCCACTTTGGCTAAAGATTTCTAATAATGAACTCATACAAGAGGCCTTAGCTAAACTCTCATTCTAATAGGAGTTATGAATTCCTTTACTGACAACTTAAATATCTTCGAGTGCCTCAAACTATACTCAATGTCTGCCCTACAAGTAAAACCTAACTGGGAGAACAAGGTACAAATTCAATGTATAGCCTCAACACTCTAGATCTCTCTTAAGTATCTCAAGTCAAAGGACATTTGCACATTGCTATGATGAGATGTATCATTAACATTGTTTAGAATTCCATATGATAATCTCAAGCGATCACTCCAATGTACTTATTATCCTTTGTAAGCATCCATATGCTATACTTAGACATCACCTATATCTACATTTTTATCTGAGATCAAATGATTTTATCCAATCAAATAGTATACACATGTGATAGTTTTTGAGAAATCAACAATATCCCGTCTTATTGATTCTATGACTAGGGATAGTTTGGGTAATAATATAATTACACATATCAAGCATCTCACCATCATGATCCAATCATGAATGCTATTATGCTATATTTATACCATGGACTTCATTAAGCAGTTATATGATTATATTAAAAACATTAATAAATCACTGGTTAATAAAGAATGCCTTTCTAAAATAATAATTAAAATGACTACCTTTAGAGCACTAACACTACCTGAATGGCCTCTTACACAGACATCAGAGTCATTAGAGCTGAACCAAACTCTTGCTAAGCAGAACAACATTAAAAAATAGACTCGAAAGCTCTAAACAAACCAAAAAGCCCTAATGAGACCAGAAAACCTGAGAAGGTCGAGAAAGCCCAGAATTGACTCAGAACCATCTAAAGCATATCCATACAACCTGGAACAGACTTGAAACACTCAAAAAGCAGACCTGAAAGTCCAAAATTGACCAAAAATACCCAAAACAGGGAAGACATGAAAAGACCCATAATGGAACTGCCACGAGCCAGGCAAGCAGCTGCCGCCAAGGAACCACCCAGCCATTTGGGCAGTTCCTACTCCATTTTTTTAGCTATTTTGGTGCTAAAATTTCATTTTCGCCCTTTTCAAACTCTATAAATAGAGGCCTCTTCCATCCAAAGGACAAATTCTCTCTTTGAGAACTTATATAGCTTGAGACTCTCTCTAAAATTACTCTTTGAGTTTCTCTCTAACTTCTCTATTTGAGAAATTGAAGAGAAAATTAAGACATTGGACTTATTCTAGGCTTTCTTTGAGCAACCCGTGCAATTAGTTCTGACTCTCTTTGAGTCATAAGATTTCAAACTTAGGTTAGGATGTCAATGAGGAACCAATTTAATTAGGTCCAGCCCTCATTGAGTTTTCAGATTTTTGAACTTAAACTAGGCTCTCCTCAAGCAACTTGTTCAAAATTAGTAAACGACTTTCTTTGAGTTTTAGGGCCGATCAAAGCTCATGTTTGAGGTTGTAACACCTTAGCCTAAACCCTAATAGGGACCTTTTAGGGAAATAATTTTTCCTTTCTTATTGATGTGTTATATTATGTGTGAATGCATGGAATATATGTATATGCATGTTATATGACCTAATTTTTAGGTCTAG
>CANXYC011578414.1:0-16501 GCA_948193065.1 Aleurites moluccanus
TATGAAAAGAAAATGGGGTTTAAACTTCCTATGAGTATTATTTTGGAATGGCTAAGTTACTTAGTGAAATAAGGACCTTGAACATAAAAGTGACATGTATAACTTGTTTGACATGAGTGTGTATATGTATTTGAATGTGCTATGTTGGTTTGATATGGTGTCTTGTCGGAGAGTTGGTGTGTATATAGGGGAGTCCTCCAAGGGAAAGGAGAAGGTGGGCGAGCAGTAGCCGCTCAGAGGGGCTTTTTGACTTCTTGCACTTGAGGCAGGTTTATAAATGTGTTATTGTATTTCTAGTTTAAGGTACATGCATTTGGACATATTATATGACTTTTGATCATATCAGACTGATTTTTGACCGATACTGCTAAAGTTGCCCCTAAATGTGCCAATCGACCAAAATTGGGGTTGCCGAAATGGCATAAAATGACATAAAACGGAAATGGCTATAAAAGTCATTCTATAAACCGGTTTGACCTTAAATCAAGCCTAATCATCCTATATATATGAATACTTGTATCTTAGATGTTAAATTTGCATCATATATGTTGGTAACATGTAAAACCAGAAAGTTACTGAAAAATGGAAAATGAACCCGTAATTTGGTAAGTCGTTGCGACAGCGCAACTGGGCCCGACGGGCCAAAATTGTAAGTTGTTCCCAATTGATTCTATACATGGTTATATGGATATATTGGTTAATTGGCACCTTATATGAGTTATACTTGTTGCATTTTCATTATGTTGGAACATTTGCATAGGGTAATCTAACAGGGCTACTTCGATGGTGTAGCGGGTAATTCCATCAACTGTGTGCACACTGGTACTACTTGCCCTAGCTAGAGATAGGGATATGGCTCTAGCCATAAGGATTGATCCTCCTTATGACATTTATATGGAAATGGAGATGTGGACAAAAATGACAGTGTTACTAAATTATTTGACCCAATCCTGTTTACCTTATGCATTTTGATCCATTCTATCATATTGTCATATCTCATCATATCTATAATTGTCTTATATTGATAAATGTCATCATATTTATATTTAACTTCATATTGATAAATTGGCATCATACTTAATATTATCATAAATAACCAGATGTGTTTCTGTAAATTAGTAATGCATTTCATATTTATAGATCCACTGAGTATTTTATACTCACCCCTCTATGTTGAATCATTTCAGGGAATGGAGAGTGAGACACAGTCATCCCCGGCTACTTTTGTAATTCCAGCCGCGGAGAAGATGTATAGGCTTTTCCTAGAATAGTATAGTTCACTCCATGATATTAGTTGTATATGTATATTTGAGTATGACTTGTGGATATGTAAATATATAATTGTATGTTATGATGTATGCATATGAATGTATATATTTAAATAGGGGATGCAACTGCCATGGTAAGCTTATATGATATTGGAACATGTATGAATGATATTATAGGAAACTGCCATATTATTTGTGATGTATGAAACTATTATATAAGTTGATAAAGATTATGTATTGTGAGTCGGCATAAGTAAGAACTGATGTGAGTTGTATATTGGAGGTTGAATTGGGATTTGATATTGACATTAGAAGTGATTTGTTATATTTTTCTATTTGGGCAATGTTAATATTACAGAGGAGACTCTGTCCGAATTTCTGTAAAACTCAAAGTGTTTTGAAAAAAAATATATATGTCATAAAAATTATTAAATGAAATGATAGCATGTAACTTGAGTTCTTCATGGTACTGATTATGTAAATTATTCCCGTGTCCTAGGATCATCACAGCCCTATAGTGTGGGATGTAACAAATAGCTAGTTCTTTATGCAAGCTTAGACAATAAGTATCACACATAGCTCTTCCATTTCTATATTTGTTCACAGTTATGTTCATTCTTTCAACCTTAAGCTTCTCGTGATTCATGTCTACTTTAGGAAATATTACATTTAAAAATTTCCATAGAGTCAGTAAGTTCTACATACATATAGGTGCATTGTTATCAAAAAATATCCTAAAATACCTTACTTGATATTTCATACTATTTGTTTACCAAGTTATAGGAATTATTGAATGCATATCATGCCCTGAACAGTTGTAGGTAGCACTGGTGCATCATAAGAATAGGAGACAGTGCTTAATCTAGAGTTTCCAAAATTTGTGTTGTCCTATTGAATCTAGTCCATGGGATCTCCAATAACTAGGTTAGGTTTCCACCCTGGAATATGTTTCTTTATGTTAAGACTTTTAACCCCATTTCCCTTGATGTATAGTTTACTTGCTCTCTCGATAACCCTTTTGTCAACAGATCAGAAAAATATTTTCCTTTGATTTTATAAAATCTATGAAAATTATATAATTCGAGAGCAACTGCCTAATAATATTATGTATATGACTAATGTGTTTAGATTTACTATTATATAATCTCCTCTTTGCTTAGTCAATAAATATGAAATCGATAATTTTTGGTCCTAGATGAACTTATTAAAGAGGAGGTATTACTACCTTCACAAAACACCCCCACATTTTCAAATGTTTATAGGATGGAGTCCTATCTTTCCATAATTCATATGGAATGTTACCTGTTTTTCAGTGGGGTATTCTATTAAGAATGCAATTAGTAGTCAAAATTACTTTTCTCCATAAATTTTGAGGTAAACCAGAACTTATAAGTATGACAACTACTTAAAAAGATTCACTAAATGACATGCCCTTTGCAAAAATGTCATTCAAAATAATTTGCAATCATTGAACTTGATGAACTATGAACTAAGAATCAACCATCTTAAAATCAAAAAATTTGAATTATTTTTTTTTTTTTTTTTTTTTTTTTTTTTAGAATAAGCATGGTTAACACATCCTATAGCATAAAGGTTTGAAGCAACCACTCATTTTTTGGTGTTAGCATCATCAGTCTTAAAATTTTTTTCTCTAAGGATTCCCATAACTGACTGAAAGTAGCAATGTTATAATAAACATTATATAATGAACCTACCAAACAATTCACTATGTAGTTTTGACATAGGAAATCCCATGTTTTCAAACCTTTACCATGCCAATCTTTGTGATATCTTGTTCATCTGATATAATAATTGGACACATCTCCGACAAGTACTTCATTAAATTCAAAGTGATCAAATAGAAAAATATTTTTTGTTGCCATTATTTAAACCCAACTCTGTTGAATTTTTTTAGTTTTTTATTTGGTATACTAGGAGGTGAAACCATTAATGTAGACATCGCTTGTTGAACCAACCCTCCAGAAACATAATCAATTGCCATATGACCTGTATTAGTTGGAATACCAGTCTTAGATTTTGTATTTCTATCAAAACCCGCACTACCAACTATGGTCTCAATATTTACTCTAATCACAATAGAATCACTCATAGGATCATCAACAACACTAATAATGTTCTGGCGATATTTTAGATAGCGGATAAATTATTAATAATTCTTGTCATCTCAAGTCAATAATAATTTAAAATGCAAACAAATAGTATTCATCTTAAGATTATAGTAAAAATAATAAAAGATATTATTGTAAAAACTTGCTCACAAAAGAAAAAATATTGAATTGAATAATACTCAACAAAAAGAAAATAAAAATAATTTAATAATAATTTTAAATTGCAAGAATCGAAGAGAGGTAAGGATTAAACTGAATCTCCTTAAAACGATTAGTTTCTATCCTTGGTGCTAAGTAGAATTGATGAAATTTACATCCCATGATACAACTCCTCGAACCAATTTGAGTAGCACTTCATCAAATTGGACTCAATCAAACTTAAAAGAATTCATCACAAGTAGGAAATTTAAGGAGTAAAAATGAAAAGAGTTTTATTATTTGGATTCTAATTAAAAGAAAGTAAATAACTCTGAAATATAAAAGAGAGCATACCACCAAATTATCATTCTAAAATCACATGTTTTTCATTTATATATAAATGATGAAAAGACATGACTTTTATCTTTTGAAAAGATATTTCTATCATGAAAAAACGTATTTGAAAAGACATAACACTTATCTTTAAAAAAAATATATGAAAAGATATACATTTTCAATTATATATGAAAAGACCTTATTTTTTAAAAAGACACGTCTATTATAAGAAGACATTATTATAAAAAGACATATTTATTATGAAAAAACACATCTTTTCAATTGAAATTTCTAACCAATAATATTTATTATTATTAATAATTCATTAATTTCCAACAATTTATATCTTAACTTCTTCAAAACTTTAATTCTAAATTTGACTTTGCACTATAGTAACTATTGATTATCAGTTATCGTAAGCAACTAAACTATGTTGGAAGGATTAGAAAATAAAAATGAGCTACTTCTCTAATATGGCCTCAAAGTCATTAACAATGTTCGTTTTCTCTTTTTAATTTGTAGCACCCCTATTTTTTTTTTTTTTTATTTAAGTAAACTATGCTATTTTATTAAATTATTTATCTAATACTTCTTATAAAGAAGTTTTCGTTTTAAAAAAAAAAAAAAAACAAAAGGAAATTGCATTTGAATGAATTTTTATTTTAATTTTAATTTTTACCACACGAAAGGAGATTATATTTTTATTTTCAGAAAATATGATAATAATTTAATTAAATAAAATTATTTTTTACAAAAATTATAGATAAATAATATGAAAAAGACATTATAATTAATTTCAATACTAAAAAAAAATAAAAATATCATAAATAAAAAGATAAAACTGTTAATTACTAATTTGCATCATGTGCGTTTTTAAATCCACATATTTAATTTTGTTGGAAATTTGTAAAATGAAGATTTTTTATGGATTGAAAAGTAATTGCAATGATTTAATTGAGTTGAAAGATGCTAATGTAAGACCAAAGTATTCAGTTCAAACACTCAGTTTGTCTTTCCTCAACGGTGGCTCTCTTCAAAATCAAATATTACTAAGTCTATTGTGTGAATGTGATTTTGTATTTTTCTTCTTTCTTTGTTTGACTAATCTCCCAATTTTTATTTTTTTTTTATTGACGTGGTATAGTTTAATTATACCTCATCTAAAATCTTTATCCTTTTATTTGAAAATTCAAATTGCAATAATTCATTTCAAATAAATTTTATTTTATTAATTTTTATATTTGAAAACATATAATTTATA
This sequence comes from Aleurites moluccanus, assembly GCA_948193065.1. Classification (NCBI taxonomy): domain Eukaryota; kingdom Viridiplantae; phylum Streptophyta; class Magnoliopsida; order Malpighiales; family Euphorbiaceae; genus Aleurites; species Aleurites moluccanus. The sequence continues at coordinate 5,133 of CANXYC011578414.1, forward strand.
AAATTTATTTTTTTTTTGTATGAAAGAGAAATAATTTAAAATAATAAATAGATATTATGTCATATTGTAAAAATTTAATTATTATTTTTTATTAAATGAATAATAATTAAGACAATAAACTGAAGTGAATTCATTATCTATATTATATTAAGAAAATATCATCTAATTTTAAATGTGTAGTGATGGGTTTTTCCCTAGAAAGTCAAGGACTGTAGTCCATCGATCATTGAGACAGTGTTGGAGGTGCTAGATTGAGTGACTGGAAATTGGATTACTCTATTTTTTGGTCATAGACATGTAAGAAAAAAAAAGTAATAGAAGATGAAGCTTTTGGCCTGTCGTAGAGATCTTTGTTTGCCTCGGGAAAAGGTTTATGAGGCCTCAAGTGGAGGTATGAGAGGACTTCATTACCTCTTTAGAGGTCTTTGGATGCCTCCTATGTAGGTCTTTATTTGTCTTATAAAAGGTCTTATGAGGCCTTATATGGAGGTCATACCTCAACTTATTAGAGGGCTTTATTGTCCTATTAGAGGTCTTTGGGTTCCTCCTTTCGAGGTTTTTGTTTTTCTTATAAAAGGTCTTATAGGATATTGCATGAAGGTCTTATCTCACCTTATAAAAGGACTTTATTGCCTCGTTAGATGTCTTTGGGTGCTTGATATGGAGGTTTTTGTTTGCCTCATGAAATGTCTTATGAAGCCTTATGTGGAGATCTTACCTTGCTTTATGAGAGAATATTATTATCTTATGGACTTTTGCTCATGATTTATTAGGTCTTATTATGCTTTATGTGGAGGCATTAGTATCTGGAGACTATCACCCAGAGTTCACTATGTCTTATTGTGCCTCATATTGAAGCCTTAGTAACTTGTGAACTTTCACTTAGAGTTTAATACGAATTATTATGCCTCGTATAAAGGTCTTTATTTTTCGTGGTCTTTTATCTAGAGTTCACTAGGTCTTATTATGCCTCAAGTGAAGGTTTTTGTGCCTTACAATCTTTTGCCTAAAGTTCATTAAGTCTAATTCTTCCTCACCTAAAGGTCTTAATGCATCATAAACTTTAACATAAAGTTCACTAGGTCTTATTGTTTCTCATTTATAGGTCTTTGTGTCTCGAGGTATTTCGCCTAGAGTTCATCAAGTCTTATTGTGCCTTACATTAAGGTTTCAGTGTCTCGTGGACTTTGGCCTAAAGTACATTAGGTCTTATCTTTGCTTCTCACAAGCATCATTGCACAAGTTTTTTGGGAGAAATGCTTCGTTTGTTGCTTTCTTTATAGATGTTAACTTTGAAGTACTTTTATTGAAGTACTTTAAAATCTTTCTCTTTTGTCCCATATTTAAACATTTCATGGTACTTTCTCAACTTCTGCAATCCCTTCTATTAAGCATTGTGGGATTGTCTAGCTTTTAACCCCCTGTTCGAAGGGTTTAGGGCTACTTAGGCTAGAACCTCCGTGACCAGCGGCTTGCTCATTATCTCTAAAATTTTCCTTTTTCAAGATTCTCCTTTAGATCTTCATTTCTGATTTTAACTTAGATTTTTTTTCTCCATCCTTAAGCTTCTACCCCATGGTCTCCCTATATGATGAGTCTTTAATGTTAGACTTCCAACTTTTGAATTACTACTTAGACATTGGTTTGCTACTTAGTGCATGAGCCGACGCTTGACAGAGACTTTGCGTCCCATGCTTGCATGTACATGCTCTACAAAAGGAGTGCTTCTTAGGTCTCATTGTGGCTTTTTTATCTCTCTTGGACCTTCTTTTGAGGGCTCATCCCCTTAGAAGAATTGTAACTTCCTTTGTTTTTTTTACTGACTCCACTAATTCCAATTGAATTGTAGATATATGATTTACTGTTCCCACGTGTGAGACCCCATTCGTTTGATAGAGATTTTCCCTAGGGAGTCCCAAACTAGAGTCCTCCTAACATTAGCACTATTTTGAAAGTGTTTGGCATAAGTGACTAGATGTTGGGTTACTTTATCTTTAGGTCATGGTCTGCAAGTGAAGAGAAAATTAAAGAGTATTAGAGGACCAAGTCTTCAACTTGGTATAGGTCCTTTGATGTTTAAGTTAATGTCTACATCTTTAGAGTAAAGACTTCAATGTATTTGAATGAGAATCATATTTTACATTGCTTTCCTCCCCCTTGTGAAAAAAAGGATGGAGGTGCATTTAAATTGAGTTCTAGCTTGGGAGATTGAAATGAGTGGGCAACGTGGTCGCTTCTGACTTGAGGTTCTTTGTCATGCTATACTATTGATGGACAGTGGGATAATGCTTCTACAAGTTTGGCTTTCTGCCTTGGAGCTTTGTACCGATTTGAACCAAATTTTATTTTTTGGATGTGTCAAAAATTGTTTGCCCACTGATATGGAATAGCTTAAAGGAGGTGTAGGGGCGAACTTTCCTTGTGTAAGGAGCAAAGTCTTCCGGCATGAAGCAAGATACTACTAAGGTGAGATGACTTTAGGGAAGGTACTTACTACCAAGACGATCGCTTGATAAAGAGTTGCTCATGGGCATTTTGAAAGTGCCCTTAGAATTGATGGCTAGTGGCAGCTTGAGCATAGAGACTTTGAATATTTGAGAGTTGTTGTTTGTATAGCTCTGGTCTAGTTGGATTTCATATTGATTGCTTAATCAATAAAGTCAATTTTAGTCCATATCATCTATGTAGTTTTAAAATTCAATTTAAATAGTGATAATCTAAATATCATATTAAATTTAAATTTTTTATATTTTCTTTTATTATGAAATCTTTAACTTTAAAATAAAAAGATGGTATTTAAAGATATGACTTTACTTTACTTATAATAGTGATGAGAAATAATAGTACTAGGCTCAAGTCAAGTCTCGAGGGCCTAGGTCAACTAGCAAGGCCTATTACACAGGTCAGGGCCCAGCCCAAGAAGGTCTGGCTCGACCTTAAGTCATACGAGGCTCGAGTAAGACCAAGGAACTGGAGGTAAGAAAAGTACCCTTGACAAGCCATCACCAACAAAAGAGGCTCGATATAAGACATGCTTGCCCAAGTAGAAAATCATCCTTTAGACAAACCACAAAGATCCGAGGAAAGTAATTATTTATCTCCCCATTTATTATCTCTGATATGGAACTAGCTAAGTGGATGGTGCAACCACTGAGCACACGCAATAAGCCATCATTACTAGCGGGCATAAGTTATATGGAGCCCAAAAATTATAAGTAGTAGTGACGTGATAAGCTATCTCACAATCTGATAAGGGGACAGTACATGCACTGACTAATTCGGCCACCTCCTCGCCCGGTCAATAGCATGCAGACACCTGTCACCCTTGTTATATCGATAGGATATCCTTAACTAGTATAAATACAAGAGGTAAACCTTCATTTATGACATCTCATAATTCACTCAACTAATTATCTATACTTCATTCAACTTATCAAAAGATTTCATTTAATTCTTTCAAAGCCAATCTCTAACTTAACCATCCTCCACCTTTGGATTGGCATATTGTTTTCTTTTCTTGCAGATCTAAGCATTTACTCCACTATCACATCTGGCCCAAGCCCAATTAAAGAGACCAATCTTATACTTTGAAGGGCTTTCTAGCTCATCAAATTGGCGCTATTTATGGGAACTATAATCTTCGACATTCCAACATAGTCTCTTTAATAATCTCTTTCTTTCTTTCTTTCTGTCTTTCTTTCTTAAGGATTATAACATTTATAGTCTTTTTTAGAAAGTCAACTTCCTTGGATCATAAAGAGCTTCCTTTAAACATAAACACCATGTCTAAAACACTATTTAATGCACCATCCTCTTCCAACCTCAACCCAAATGATGAGCCACAAACCTCAATTGAACTTATCCCCCCACTAGAAACACCTTGACTCTACCACTTAGAAACTAGTTTCAGACACCTGTAACCTACCCACCAGAAAGTACTCTTGATACCTAAGTATTGGCCTCTATTAGATGTCTTCTCTTTAGAACAAATCTCCAAGAAAAGGAAGACTTAAGAGTAGGAACTGCTAGGGCCATTGCCTTACAAGTTGGAAGGGAGATGGAGGTACCAAGAAGGGGTAAGGAAGGGAAGTCTAATCATAAAGGAGGCTCAATTAATAGAAGAAAGCGTAACATTTTTAATTCTCAAGGAAGACTGGGACACTCCTTGGGAAAGAGATATTCTCAGCTGCCTCAAAGGACCTAGGATCATAAGCGAGAAGCTAATGTGGGAAATAGATCCCAAGTTAAGATCAACAGGAAAAGTGCCACTGAGTACAAAAGTTAAGGAGGGGAAGAGGATCGGCTCATAAGGCACTTGGAAGGACATTTGACCTCAGGCTCCCAAAGAAGGGGAGAAGATAGAAGAGGCGACCAAAGCCTGAGTAAAATCCCATCAAGAATGGGAACTTCAAGCGAGGAAGAAGCCTTGAGCAAATAGAAGCCCCAGGATTTGGAAGTACGGGTAAAATAAAACCTCAATAAGATGGAGAAGAGTAAGCCTGAGAAGTATGAAGGAAAAAAGACACTATTAAATCTCAAGTCGCCATTCAATAAGCAGATTTAGGAATACAATATGCCAGGGAAGTTTAAGCCCCTGGTAATGGAGAAATATAACGGTAATTTTGATCTAAGGATCCATACAAGCACACAGTTGAGCTTTACACAATAAGCGATGAGGCAATATGCAAGGCCTTTAAAGGGACTTTACAAGGTAGAGCTACTTTATAGTTTGACAATTTGCCTGAAGCAAGCATAAGTTATTTCTCTCAACTCGTAAAACTATTCACCAAGAGGTTCGCTTTTAGTATCTCAATCTAGAGAAAGACTTACTTCCTAGAGACAGTGACGCAGCGAGAAAGGGAGTCTCTGCAAGATTATATTGCCACTTTCAATGGAGAAGCCTTAAATATAACCCCTTTGGATCAAGCCAGGGCAATCGAGGCATTACAAAATGGGACTACACATAGGGATTACTTCAAAGCTCTATGTCAACACACCCCCTAATACTCTAGAGGATGCGTTGATCCTCGCCCAAGAGTTTATAAGGCAGGATGACACCTTCACCCTTAGCTAGTTCTTTAAGGAGAGGAGAAAGGAGAAGGAAGTAGGGGCATAGAAGAAATAGAGAAAGTCCAAACGAGGGGACAAAGGAAGTGTCAAGGAGGCGAAGAAGTAATAGACTCGGAATTATGGGCCCCTTAAGACTTTCAAGTAGGACACTCAAGAAACTCACCAATATACTTCACCCACTACTTTCCTCCCAAGAGGTGTTCACAACATTCAAGAATAAAAACATTTGGAAGAAGCCCATACCCCTATGAACCACTCCGGATCAAAGGAGGAAGGACATGTACTATTATTTTTATGACACTAATGGGCATGATACTAAAGAATGCAGACAACTCTTGGAAACGATTGAAAGGCTTATTAGCCAGGGCTACCTCAGGAGATTTGTCAAGAGGAAGCCATAAGAAGGGGGACAATAAGGCCAGTCCAACAGAGATAAGGGCAAGCAAGTTGTAAATGATGGCTCTGTAAGAGTCATTCACTATATTAAGGGAGGCCTAACAAGAGACCTTAGAGTTGTAATTAGATGAAGGCTCGGAGGAGGATAAATGAAGAGCCAGAGTCCATATATTTTGGAGATATGTGAACCTGGACTGTCTAAGAACATGGAAGCCAGCTGAGAACTCCCAAGCAGACCCACTAGTCATTCAAGCCATCATAGCCAATTTTGTGGTGAAAAGAATATTGGTGGATGATGGAAGCTTGGTAAATCTCATAACTATCGAGTCTTATAAGAAGATGGGCATGAAGGAGGAAGACTTGGAGGAATTAAAGAACCCAATTCGCATATTGAACGGGTAAGAACTTCCTGCACTGGGGATTGCTAGGCTTTCCTTCACAGTTGGAACTTCCCCAGACTATGTTACAATGATGGCGACCTTTGTTGTGGTCAGGATGTCTTTGACATTTAATGCCTTGTTAGGAAGGTTAATATTGTATAATCTGGGGGCATCAACCAATATCAGGCACCTATGGATGAATATCCCACTAGTGGATGGGAGGGAGTTCCATGTTTATGGGTCGCAAGAGGCCCCCAATCTTCTGAAATAAGGGAGGCAAAAAAGAGAAAGAACATACCTAACTCGTTAGGGGCCGAAGAAATAGCCAACGTGGTGTTAGTGTAGAAGCCCAATGGCAATCATCGAATGTGTGTAGATTTTACAGATCTCAATAAAGCATGTCCCAAGGATCTGTTCCTCCTACCTCTGGTCAATAAGCTGGTTGACTTAATAGCAGGCTTCAGCTACCTATCATCTTTAGATGCAAAGCAGGGGTTTCACCAGGTTAGAATGCATCCAGAGGATGAGGAAGAACTTCTTTTATTACAGAGAAGGGCACTTATTGTTATACATCAATACCCTTTGGATTGAAGAACGTTGGGACCATATATCAACACCTTGTCAACATAATGTTCAAAGAACAAATGGGTATGAGTGTCGAGGCTTACATAGATGATATGATTATGAAGAGCAAATACTTCGAACAACATATCTAGGACTTGGCAAAACTATTCAGAATAATGGCAAAATACGGCATGAAGCTCGTAGAATGGTCACTTCCTCTACTGTGACTTTCTTGGTTTTCAGTCACAGTAATGCCGGGGACTGCTAATGAGGAATAATAGTATTGGATTCAAGTCAAGTCTTGAGAGCCATTAAACAGGTCAAGGCCCAACCCAAGATAGTCGGGCTCGACATTAAGTCATGCGAGGCTCGCTTAAGACCAAAGAATTAGAGGCGAGAAAGTACCCTTGTCAAGCCATTACCAACAAAGGAAGCTCGATATAAGACATGCTCGCCAAAGTAGAAAAATACCCTTTAGGAGAACCACAAAGATTCAATAAAGGTAACTATTTATCTCTCCTTATTAATTATCTCTAACATGGCACTAGCCTAATGGGCGACACAGCCACTGAGCACACGCCATAAGCCATCATTGATAGCCTAGCATAAGTTACATTGAGCCCCAAAATTACAAATGGTACTAATGTGATAAACTATCTTACAATCTGATAAGGGGACAATACATGCACTAACTAATTCAGCCACCTTATTGCTCAGCCAATAATATGTGGACACCTGTCACTTTTGTCATATCAACAAAACGTCCTCAATTAGTATAAATACTAGAAGTAAACCCTCATTTATGACATATCATAATTCACTAAACTATTTATCTATATTTCATTCAATTTATCAAAAACTCTCATTTAATTCTCTCAAAACTAATCTCTGATTTAAATATTGGAATACCTTTACCAAGCAAGGGCTTAGCACTGTAACTTTGTTTTCTTATCTTGCAGATCCAAGTATTTATTTCACTATCACATTTGATCCAAACCCAATTAAAAAGACTAATCTTATATTTTGAAGGGCTTCCTAACTCATCAAATAATATCTATCTGAGAGTAAGACTTTATTTTTTTTCTAAGGAGTTTGGACTAGTATCAAAATAGTATTTTAGTGTGTGCACGTAGTTATGCTTATAGTCAATTTAAAATAAATGAATTATAAATGTAAAATTCATTTATAATGAATTCTATTTTGAGTTAATGTTATAGTACATATATTTATAAAATTTTTTACTCTAACGTTAGTATCGTCAACTTTGAATCGTACTAATTGAAAATAATAACTACCTATTCATGAAGCAACTAAAAGTTATGTTTTCAACTTATTATGATATTCATTATACATATTATGACATTTAATAGTAGACATATGATATTTTCAATGCAATTATTATTATTATCAGATAAAAAAATTTACTTGTACGAAATTGCTCTCTCCTTCACTGCATGTGTCTCTTCCCCCCCTCTTCTCTGTTACTTTCTTCAATTAAATTATGAAAAAAAAAATTATCATGAAATAAAGGCATAGAACATAAAAAAAAAAATATTTGGATCTTTTATTTTTTTTATGTTTTATTCTCTGTTTTTTATTCTTTTTATATGTTATAATATTTATTTTTTAAAATATTTTGACAATTAATTTTTTCATAAATAATGTCATACAAAAAAAAATTGTAAAATAAAAGATAGAACACAAAAAAAAAAAAAAAAAAAAAATTCCATCCATATGACTAATCACAGTGTAAATTGGCCCGCTTGATCGAATGGCATTGGTCACATTAGATATGACTGTATACTACCCACTGCAGGAAAGTCCAATCAACATCTAACGGCGTAGATTTGTGATAACTCCAGTGGGCTTTTCCCAACTCTTTTTCTTTTTCTATCCTATTTTTCTCTATAAAATAATTTGATACACCAATTTTTTTTTTTTTTTTTTTTAAATATATTAATTTTTTTTGACAAATATTATAATATATTACTAAAATTTTCCATTTAATTTTATCATTAGTCAACTGTTAATCAACCTTACAAATACAATAAAAAAATAATAATGTTCTTACCTTTTATTTTTAATTAATTACATTCTATTTTTATTTTTAAAAATATTTTTTAGGATTAAAAAATTTATTTTCATATTTTTTAACAAATTTTAAAATAAAAAATAAACAAAAATATTGTTTAAAAAATATTTTTATTTTTTATTTTTTATTTAAAAAATAATTTAAACAGAAATTAAATTATTTCTTCTTAAATTTTTTAATACAAGTAAAAAATTAATTTTCATATTTTTGAAAAATTTAAAAATAAAAAGTAAAAAATATTTTTTTTTATTTGTTATTTTCATTTTCAATTTTTTTTTATTTTTTAAAAATAAAATAAAAATATTTTTTTTTTTAAATTTGTCAAAAATATGAAAATTTATTTTTTAAACCTAAAAAATATTTTTTAAAATAAAAAAAGAATATAATTAATTAAAATTAAACTGTAAGAATATTTCTATTTTTTATTACCCTTGTAGGGTTAATTAATAATTGACTAATGATAAAATTAGACGAAAGCATATAATAATATATTGTGACATTCGTCAGATAAGAGTTGGGGTATTTGATTATTTTATAGAGAGAAAATAGTAATTAATCCTTATTTAAATCATATATGAATTTAAATTAATTTTAAAATATAATTAAATTAAAATTTTGTATTTTAATTATAATATAAATAAATAAAAATTAATTAAAATCAAATCAAATTAAAAAAATGTATTATAGTATAATTTTTAGTTTATTTATACTTCTATTTTAATTCATGAAGTTTTTTATTTGGTTATTTTTGTATTTTTTTTATCTTATTTACTTGATATGAAAATTTCATATTATTATAATATTCTAATTTTATATAATTAAACATTTTAATTTATTAAAAGTATTTTTCTTATAATTTAAATCAATTAAATTAATTATTCAATCTAAAATAAAATAATATTGTTAAATCCAAATAGGATTGAAGTATACATTAAAAAGATTAGAAGACTGACTATTTGAATTTATTTATTTAGATATTAAATTAAATATATATTGTAATTTTAAGAGATATAACTTGATTAATAATGATGTTTTTTCTGTTATTTTATGTTAATAAATAAAAAAAATTCAAATCAAGAAAATAAGTTAAATTTGTATTTGGAATACCAAATTTAAGAAATATGAATATAAATTAATTGATAAATATATTATTAATTAGATAAAAATTAGTATATTAGTTAAATTTATATATGAAACATTAAATTTAAGTGATTTATATATAAATTAATTAATCAATATATTATTAATTGGATACAAATTAGTCAATTAGTTAAATTTATATATGAAACATAAAATTTAAATGATTTGAATATAAATTAATTGATGAATATGTTATTAATTAGATATAAATTAGTCAATTAGTTAAATTTATATATAAAATATCAAATTTAAGTAATCTGAATATAATTTAAGTGATCTGAATATAAATTAATTGATTAATATATTATTAATTGAATAAAAATTAGTAATTTAGTTAAATTTATATATGGAACATTAAATTTAAATGACTTAATTATAAATTAATTAATAAATATGTTAGTTAAATTTGTATCAGAAACATAAAATTTAAGTGATTTGAATATAATTTTAATAATATTAAATATTTTACTCTTTATTATTAATTAATAATAAAATTAAAGAAAAATTTAATATTTTATTCATTGTTGAAAAAAAAAAATCAATAATTAAATAACCTGTGAGATAGTTTTATTGTTAATTAATAATAAAATTAAAAAAGAAATTAATATTTTATCATATTTAAAAAAATATTTAAAAGAAAATTAAAGAAAAATTAATCATCATTTATGGTTGATAACTGAATTTTTCCTATAAAATATAAAATATTAAAAATAATAATTAAATAATTTATTAAGTGGTTAATAATAGTCTCATTATTAATATTTTTAACTTGTTTAGTTAGTATAAAGTAGGTCATTTTCAGTTCTATTGATATTATATTATCTATTTTATAAATAAATTTCCAATAAAATTCATTTATAAATAAATTTTTATATACGGAAAGATACAAATAATTGAGTTGTTTTTTCTTATTTTATAAAATACACTTAGTATAATAAATATAATTAAAAAAATAAAACAACTAAAATTATATTTTATATTTATAAAAAATAAAAATTATAAATATAATAAACAATTAGTTGTAAGAAAAATAAATAAATAAAAGGGAAGAGAGAAAAATATTAAAGAGAGATAAGAGAAAAAGAAAAGAGAAGAGAAGGAAAAGAGAGCGAGAGATAAAGAGAGGAGAAAGAGAAAAATGAGCTTTTTTCTTAAAAATAATAAAAAAAATATATCATTTTATAATAAAATCTATTATTATTACTTGTTTGTACCAATCGCGTATACAATGAACGCATTGTCTTTAGTCAACGAGAAATTGAGTACACAGTGCAGGCGGTATCCAAGCACAGCGCAAGTATTATCCACACTGGAATCAGATTCTCTGCAAAGTGATGGACATCGCACAAGAGCACATTCATTGGCTGCGCTAAGGTTTCATATAAAGGCCACTACTCACCCGCAAACTCAGGACTTCAAAATTCAAAATCTAATGCCATGTTAATAAACCCTCAACTCTCTCTCTCTCTCCTTACTCCTCTCCTTCTTCCAATATTTTTTTTAAATTAATTCAAAAGTGTAGACCTTTAATTTTTTTTTTCAGTTAGCACAATATCTATAAGTATTTTTTTTAATTAATACCTAAAACTAATTAATAGTATTTTTATTAAAATTATGATAGTATTAAATTTATTTAATTAAATAATTAAATTTAAAAAATAAATATTTTTGATGTATTATATTTTTATTGTTAAAATTATTAATTTTAGAAAGTTTAGTTAAAATTA
>CANXYC011578656.1:0-16040 GCA_948193065.1 Aleurites moluccanus
TGACCAAAATACCCTTAGTGCAACCGAAACACCGAAATCGAGCAACGTGCCGATAAAAATTTTTCAACCGGGATTATTTCTTTATCTACTGCTCAAATAAATAAAATAAGGCCATTTTCAAGTCTTTAAATTATTTTCTCCTTTTAAATATGATATTAAATCCATAAAATTCAGACGGGCGAAAAATGACCATTTTGCCCCCAGTTCACCAAAATTTCAAAATTTCCCGATTAAGTCCTAGCAATCTCTAGACTACTTCTATGCCTAAAACTAATTCAAATAACATGCATAATCATCAATTTCATGTATAAATACACATTATTAACAATGCAAAAAGAAAGAAAAAATTTTCCCCTCTATTGCCCCTCTAATGGTTTGGGTTAGCTTTTGGTTGAGGTGTTACAGTCGCGGGCGAGACCAGTTGAAGTAACGGGCGCGACGCTTGGCACAAGCTTGGTCACAGGTGCGACAAAATCAGTCACAGTCTTGAAAAGCCTCAGGTCGCGAGCACGACACTTTTCAGTCACGGGTGCGAATTGATTTTGTGAATTCCAAAACATCCAGTAGCTTTCAAGAAAATAGAGTCCCTCCAGTAGCGGGCACGATACAAGGAAGTCGTGGGTGCGACTAAGCTAAGTCCAGGGTGTGACAAAGTTATTCGCAGGCGCGAAATTAAAGTCAGGATATCTCAAAACATCCAGTAGCTTCAAGATGAATAGTGCCATTCAGTTGCAGGCGCGGCATTATACCGTCGCGGGTGCGACCAGATAAATTCATAGCATTATCCAAGCTTAGTCGTAGGCGTGAAGAAGCTTAACCTAGTTTAAATGCTGGATCTTGCAATAAGTCACGGGCGCGACAGTTTCAGTAGCAGGCGCGACTTAGGAAAATTCAAATTTATTGTTCTTCGAGCCAAAAAATGAAGAAGCTAGTTGCGGGCGCGACTCACTTATAAAATAGCCATTGGAGTGAAAATTCAGGTGCATTTATTAAGGGAATTTGAGTCTAAACGACTCTTTCTTCACCCAAGACTATAAATATGAATTGGTTTGTATTAAATGACAAGAGAACAATCTTAGAACAAGTTCATAATCATTTATTGCAAGATTATTTATATTTATTATGCAAAAATCAGTTTATTCTTACATTTATTGTAAATCTTCAAAGTTGTTGAAAATCTTTGTTTATAAGAGAGTGTGGTAAAAAGGAGATTCTTTCTTCTCATCTCTTGTAAATCTCTTGGGTTGTGTGTGAGCCTAGTTTGAGAAAAACATATTGTAAAAGGTTAAAGTGTGAACCAAAAATACTTAGGTTTGATCTTGAACCTGTAAAAGGATCAAAGGTAGTAAAATACTCAAGTGCAATCTTGAGGAGTGGACGTAGACTCGTTTTGGCCGAACCACTATATACCTTTGTGATGATTTTCTTCTTCTCTTCCTTCATCATATTTTTAATTGGTCATTATTTTTAAAAGACAACCAATTCACACCCTCTCCCTCTTAGTTGCCAAAGGGACTAACACTTGTCGAGTGTATACCATTATGTTTTATTATGCTAGAAATTGCTTGCAAGTACTTATTGAGATAACATATATATAGCAATTTTCAAGCTTGAAAATGATAAACGCAACTTAGGGCTAACCATTTGACTTAAATAGCATAGCTTCTAAATTCCATTAGATGAACCCCTTTGAGCTTTTAAGCATATTCAATTATTTGAAAACACCTCTACATAAGCTAGCCATTTCAAATTTTTTATTTCACTTACCTTAGGTTTAAGAGTATTTTAATAATGTATTATAGTGTTGAATAAGTATGGGGGAATTTATATTTGGTAGTTATTGAAGTTATGGGAAATGATATGCACGAAAATTGTATATATATTTATGCCTTGTTCTTATGAAATGCAACTGAAAAAGAAAAAAAAAAGAGAAATAAAAAAAAAGAAGAAGAAAGGTTGCATAGAAAAGAAAAAAAAATACATGTATTTAAAATTTAATTAAGGTATAAATATAGGATTAGTAAAAGGAGGTTAGGGTTATGCTATGAAGAATGAAATAACAAGATGAGTGAGTTATTATTTTATATGTTTATTATTGAAATACTCTTGAATCTTTTTGCCTACTTAAATCCTTGTTTCTTACCCTTTACCTAAGTCCCATTATAACCTATAAAAGAAATTCTGATTTATGCTTTGAAATTGTAATTCAATGGTGGAGATTAGATGAGCAAGCGAGTCTATAGTTATAATTATGCATGTTTTGGTTTCAGTGCACTAAATTTAGACCTTAAACACTTGAGAGAATGAAAGATTTTAGAGAACCATTTTCTTCATCACCATATCATATTATTATTTTCAAATTTTGATATATTTTTTATATGTTTTTAAGTCGATAGATTATTACTATGCAAAAGTGTTAAATACTTAATATTTTACTTGTCTTATGATTTAAACTCTAAATTATTTCAAACTAAGTTTATTTTCATTTTCAGTTTGCTTAAGGATAAGTAAAGGTTTAAGTGTGGAGGAATTATTCGTCACATTTTTGTCCTCATGTAACTTATATATTTCAATATTTTTATTTATGTTTTTAATAGATTTTAAATGTGATTAGTTAGTATTTTAATAAATTAAATCTAATAAGCATGCTCCAAAATTTTATGTATTTAAATCTCTTTTGTAGGTATTTTAATTATATGCTAAAAGAAAAAAGCAAAAAGGTTGAAAAGGCACATAACAATGGAGAATTAGCATAGGGCCTACGAATGAGCTCCATAGCCATAGAAATCACCCATGGCCGTGGAGCCAAAATCTAATAAGTCCCTTGGTCAGGGAAGGACTCCATAGTTATGGAGGCCATAACTTAAATCACATGGCCATGGAGTTTTTCCATGACCATGGGACATAATAAGAAGGTAATGCGAACCCCCAATCGATTTGCTTTGAAACCTAACATCTTTACGTATAGAAGACGACTCCTTGAAAATCAAATCAAATTTGAAATAATAAACCTTAACTCAATAGCAACCTGTGCTAGAGAACCTTGGTATAATTGATGAACACCACAAAGTGATTAGCTATGATAAGTTCTAATGATTCTAGTAAGAACCGAAAATTGAGAGAATTCTCACAAAGTTATATTTAATCAAAATCTGAGGTCCTATACATGAGTTAACTAAGTATTTATAAAGATTCCTTATTTAAACTTTCTAGATAAGGGTAAGCTTTCTGAGATAAGGATAAGCTTTCTAGATGAGAATAAACTTCCTATACAAGGATAATTCCTAAATAAAATAAAAATAAAGACTTAAATTTATTTTGGGTTATAAGCTAATACAAAACAGACCTAAAACTCACTAAACAAATAATTAAAAGATGTTCAAATAAAATATGGGCTTAAGTATAATAAGAATCGCCAAAAAATATAATAGATTGATTTGATTTGCTGGATCTGGGCTTAAATTAGGTTAATTAGGCGCTTTGAACTCACTTGGATGCAATCTAATTCATGGCCAAAGCTCTTAACCCATATCTTCTTAATTAACCCATTAAAAGTTTTTTTTCATCCTTTTGGCTCTAGCTCTTGTAATTAATCCAATATGCATGTGTAATAGATTGCTTGCACTTTTGTTTATGTCTTCATGATGATTTAAACCACTTTGGAAATCTACTTCCTTCATATCACTTTAAAGCTCTTTATGGTATTTTGGCAAGCTACATCATTCCCTTCTCTTCAAAAAGATTTGTCCTCAAATCGACACCTTGTATAGGTGATAATCTATTAGACACTTCTTTAGGAAAGATATCTTCATAATCCTGAAAAAAAAAAGATAACTACAATAGGCAAATAATTATTAACTTTGTTAGTAACCAAAGAAGTCTCCTTGTACAAAATTACAAGCTGTTTAGAATAATATATACTCTTAGCATTGCTTTTTTTGGCATCAAAACTCATATTCTTCTTTATTTTACTCTCGCTCTTAGATTTTTCTTCTCTTTCCATCTTAGGTTTTATATCTGCCCCTCCTTTTGTTTCACTCAACTTTCCTTTCTTTTTATTTTTTTACCACTATTTTCTCACTTTTGGCCTTTATCTTTTCACTCATCTCATCACTATTTTTCTTGTTACAATCACACTTTTTCTCTTTCTTTTTAATACTCTCGATTTCCCTTTCTCTTCTCAACTCATTCCCTTTCCTTTTATCACACTCTCTTTTTATTTTCATTTGATCCTTATAAATTTGTCTAGGGGTTAATGGCACAAGAGTAATTGGTTTATCATACATTACAAGGGAATATCTATTCTTGTAACCATGATGTTTTTCTTGCCTACCATATTGCCACAGTTTTCCCAACAAAATATGCCCAATATACATAAGTACAACATCACATAAAACTGCATCTTTATACCTTCTAATAGAGAATGAAACTAACACTTGCTTATTCGCCTCGAACTACCCACTTTCATTCGGCCATCTTAATTTGTATGGCCTTAGAAGTTTTATAGTGGAAAATTTCAATTTCTCAACTAAATCAGTGCTAACAACATCAGTACAACTACCACTATCAATGATCATGCGACATACCTTATCTTTGATATGGCATCTAGGTTGAAAATTTTTGTCACATTGTACTTCTTCATCCTCCAGTGCTTGCACACTCGATGCATGAATAATGACCACTAATTCTCTTTTACTATCTATAATGACAATAGCAGTTTAGTTATCAACCTCATTTATATTGCTATTATCTTCACTATTTGACCTTACCTCATCACGTCTTAAAACTCTTCTAACTTTTTTTGGAGCAATTAAATTTTGCCCTTCGAGATTGAGCCTTCTAATATCTTCATTCTATTTTTCATCTCTCAAAATTTCAAGTTTATGGCTTGAAAGTACTTTTTAAAGGCCTTCAATTTGGAGGCATTTTCAATTGCTTGAGTGTGTTTGGTTTTGTTACTCATTGTGATAACTTGCAAAGAATGTTAGAGAAGCAAAAGAATACATCACTTCACTCCCTTACGTGTTTCACTCAAGTGTTGATGCCACTTAAGTTAACTCATGTTTAATCATATAATTTCAATGGTTTTTCTGTAGATGAGTTCACACTCTTGCTTTTTACCACTCAACTCTCTCTTAAAGTTTTTACAAGAGCTACTCAAATAAACTAAAGTAATCAAATTTCAAAATTCAACAATTGACCAAGTGAAAGTAAGAATTTTTGATACAAAATTAATAGATTTTGCAATCGATTTGGAGAAGGGAGCTTCTTAGAGCAAAACAATTTGAAAGAAAAAAAATTTACGGAAAGAAATTAACGCTCTGGGACTAGAATTAAATTAAATTAAAAGAAAATTAATTGAAATGAAAAGGAATAATTAGCAATAATTAATTTTGAACACCAATGAAGAAGAATTTATATAATTCGAAAAATTAAAGAATAGATTTTAAGAGTTATCCTAGCTTATTTCTGATTCCTGAGTTGAAAAGTCAAATCCTAGTTCAATGCTGAAAATCTTCTTAAAATCAACTTCTTTTTTTTTTTCTTTTTTTGTTTTCAATTTGATCTCTTTTTTTATTATTGTTATTATCCAACAATAATTGTTTAGCAACTCAATTAATTAACAAGAATCAAGAACAAGCTAAATGAATAAATCAGAAAAGGTATAAACTCAAACAAAGATAAACGAAAAGATACGAAATCAAATAAGATATATATATTTTTTAATTTGAAGCCAATAACAAATAGATTTATGACTTAATTAAGTAAGAGGCATAAAAAAAAAAAAGAAAAAGAAAAAGAAAAGCACGATAACAATAAAAAATAAAGATCCTAAGCTCTGATATCAAACTGATGTGAACCTCGATCGACTTGTTTTGAGACCCAATACCTTTACGCATGGAAGATAATTCCTTGGAAAGTCAAATTAAGTTTGAAATAAGAAACCTTGACCTAATAGTAATATGTGCTAGAGAATCTTGGTATAATTGATGAATGCCACAAAGTGATTAGCTTTGATAAGTTCTAATGATTCTAGCAAGAACTGAAAATTGAGAGAATTCTCACAAAAGTTATATTTAATCAAAATCTGAAGTCCTACACATGAGTTAGCTAAGTATTTATAGAGATTTAGCTATATGGAAAACCCTAATTTAAGCTTACTAAATAAGGATAAACTTTCTTAGTTAAGGAAGGTAAGCTTTCTAGATAAGGATAAGCGTCCTAGACAAGGATAATTCCTAAATAAAATAAAAATAAATACTTAAATTTATTTTGGACTATAAGTTAATGCAAAAAAGGTCCCAAAACTCACTATACAAATAATTAAAAGATGTTCAAACAAAATATGGGCTATAACAAGGACAACCCAAAAATATAATAGATTGATTTGATTTGCTTGATCTTGAATTAGGTTAATTAAGCCCTTTGAACTCTCTTGGATATTATCTAACCCATGGGCAAAACTCTTAACCATGTCTTCTTAATTAACCCATTAAAAGTCTTTTTCATCCTTTTGGCTCTAGCTCCTATAGTTGATCCAATATGTATGTGTAGTAGATTGCTTGCACTTTTGTTTATGTCTTCTTTATAATTTATAACACCTTGGAAATCTACTTCCTTCATATCACTTTGAAGCTCTTTTATGGTATTCTTGCAAGCTTGCTAGGATCACATCAGAAGGCCCTACGACCATGGAAACCCTTCATGGCCATGAAGCCCTATTTTTAAAAGTCCTATGCCCGTGCCACTTATTCTAAGCCCATAGACACTTGTCAAGCAAGCCAGACAGAAGCTTTCCATCCTAACATGGTGCATATTAGAGCAATTAAGATAAAAGAATTCAAATTAATTCAAAAGAATGCAATCAATCAAATTGAAGATATCAAAAGATTAAAGATGATTGAGAAGGAAAACAAGGAAGCTGGATTTGTGGGAGTAACTTAAGGGATTCAAAATGGCTATTAAAATAGAAGAAAATACAACATAATAGGAAGAGACGTAGAGAGTGAGAGCTCTCTAGAAAACTATTAACTTTAGGTTTTATTTATTTTCTGTGAACAGAGGCGCCTCTAGGTTTTAATTCCTAGAGGCACCTCTCTTCTTCATTTTCTATTTCTCATTTTCATTATAAGTCAGTTAGTTTTTGTACTTGGATTGAAATCAAAGTGGAGAATCATGGTTGCGAGCTATATTTTGGAGGAGGATCTACATATGAACAACATTTCTTTTTCTCTTAAACTTTTTCTTTACTTGATTATATTTTTTTGAACATGATCATTACTATAATAAATATGATTAATGCTTTAAATATGCTTATGGTTTTTTAATCCAATAATGAACTAATTCTCCTATTCTAAGAGGTGTAATGGAACCAATTAGATGATGCATGCTTAGGGTTAATATTTTGAGATTTAGAATTTAATTAAATTGTTAGTTTGCTCTTCATTTCAATTATAAGTGCATGATGAACACTAGTATGCCAATGTTAATTCATAAGACCTAGTGGTGTAGATTATTATTAAGTATGAAATTAGTAATCTAATTCAATACTGTAAATCAGTTTGTTAGTTTTTAATCGAATTAGGGTTGTAAATCAAGAATGTTGACTTTTAATTTGATATTTTTATATTGAATTCTTTGTTGTTGGATATTAATCCCTTGTATGCTAAACCTAATTGGGAAAATTACATTTCTTAAAATACATTCTCATATTCTTAAATCTACTACTTTTTGTCACTGTTCTCAATTTGCTCAATTACTCAATTTCACTCACTACCATCATTTTTCTTTCTTTTAATATCATGCTTTTAAATTTATTTGTTATTTACTTTAATTGCAATCAAACACTAACCTTGATTATAATGTTTAGGACTTTCTTTTCTTTAATTTTATTAATTTAAATCATGACAATCTCAATTGTAATTTATATCAACTAAGCTTTCCTTAGTAGAGAACGATCTTAGGTGTCATTAACATTTATGCTACACCTACCTCATACACTTGTGAGTATTTTTGTAGCCTAATACTTTTAGGACAAACACAACTCCATAAGAAAATTTCTTAGTAATGATGTATGGGCCTTCCCAATTGAGTTTAAACTTTCCTTTAGGATTTGTGTGGATTAGCTTAACTTGCTTAAGTACTAGATTCCTAATCTTTATTCTTCCAGACTTAACCTTTTTATTAAAGGCCTTTGCTATCCTTCTTTGATAGGCTTGAGTTTTGCATATGGCCTCTAATCTCCTTTCATCTAATAAGACCAATTTTAAATATATGTTCTCAACCCTTTTATGCTCAGGAATATCTGTCTCTAACACCACTCTCAAAGATTGTATTTCAATCCAAACAATTTCTATGTCGTATACTAAGGAATAAGGAGTCATGTTAATTCAACTTCTAGTAATCGTCTTATATCCCTATAAAGCAGATGTCAACTTTTTGATCTAATCCTTATAAGTACCAATCATTTTTCTAAGAATCTTTTTCATAGTCTTATTAGCAGCTTCAACCGCTCCATTAGCTTGAGGCCTATAAAGAGTAGACTTATGATGTTTCACTCCCATAACTTTTAAGCAAACATATGACTTCTCATTGAAACTGAACTCCATTATCAGTTGGGGAACTTTGTATCTAGCAACAGATTCTTTTTTGTAAATTTTGCCATTTATTTTGCCCCTAGCTTTGTGTAGGATTTTGCTTCTACTCATTTGGAAAAATAATCAATGGCTGCCATAATGAATTAATGATTCTTCATGGCTGAAGGTGTAATTTTACTAATAATATCTATACCCTTAAGCAGCAAAAGGCCATAGTGACGACAACCCTTGTAATTCAGATGGCGGCAAATGTTTTAGATCCTATGGATTTGGCAAGCATGGCAAGAATGCACCAAACTTACACAGTCCTTTTCCATGGCCAATAAAAAAAATCTTTGTATAAGGATCTTCTTATCTAACTATCTTCCATTTATGTGTGATCCGTGCACCTTAGCATGTACTTCTTTCATCACATGCTTTGCTTCCTTGCCATATATACATCTCAATAGTACAACATCATGCATTCTTTTATATAACTGCCCAGCTATCAATGCAAATTGCATGGTCATCCTCCTTATGATGGCTCAGTCCTTTCTTTGAGATCCTTTTGGAAACTCTCATTTTCCTATCTTTTGAATATCATGGTACCATGAAAGTTCATCTCCTAAAACATTCATCACCATTCTGATTAGTAACAAGGAATGTCACTTTTAACTAATATGACTGGTCGTATAGGAAGATTTGATGGGTCTTCCCATATAAAAGCCAAACTAGCAAAAGCGTTAGCCATTTGATTTTCATCCTTTGATATATGCATAAGGTGTATAAGGGTGAAATGTTGTAGGATCACTTTCAAGTAATCATGATAAGGTCGTAACTTTTCTTCCTTAACTTCCCATTCTTCTTTAGCTTACTCAATGATTAATATGGAATCACCTAATACCGTTACATTTTTTACCCCCAGGCCACTAAGGCATTAAGTCCAAACAGACAAGCCTCGTATTCAACCATGTTATTAGTGGCCTTAAACCCTAAATTCTTTGCCATAGGGATTTTTCTCTCCATCTGGTGTAATTAATACAACTATTACACCAACTCCTTTTTTCTTGACTGCTTCATCAAAATACAGTTACCACCATTGAGCTTTCACCATATCTATACCCTCGCCAAGGAATTATACATCCCAAGGCTCTTTATCATCCACTGGTTGTTAAGCTAAGAAATCTGCCATTATTCAAAAACTGACCATTTTCTTGATAGCATACTCAATGTCAAATTCTATTAACAAGATCAGCCATCTTGCTAACTTGCCAATCAAGATAGGTGCATAATACATATATCACATAGGGTCCATCCTTGATACCACCATAACTTTATATGATTGGAAGTAATTCCTTAACGTCTAGGTTGCTCATATTACAGCCAAGTCTTTTCCACCTAGTTGTACTTTTCCTCATAAGATATCAATTTCTTGCTCAAGTAATATATTACAAATTCTATTCCTCCATCTACTTAAGCAAGCATTATTACAATAAGGAGTCCTCCATACATAGGTATAAGATAAGTATGTCCTCAAGCATTGTTGGTCTTAAAATCGGTGGGTTCAATATATATTCCTTGATGCATTCAGTGACTTTTGGTATTTGTCATTCCATTTCACAGGTTGACTTTTTCCTTAAGAGCTTAAAGATATTCTCACAAACATAAGTAAATTTGCCTATAAACCTACTTATGTATTGGAGCTTCCCTAAAAAATTCCTTACTTCTTTTTCAGTGTAAAAAGTTGGCATATTCTGAATTGAATTAATTTTGTCGGGATCTATCTCAATTCCTTTATGACTTACTATATATCCTAATAATTTTCTAGAAGTTACTCTAAAAACGCACTTCTTAGGATTCAACCTGAGCTTATACTTAATCACCCTTTGCAAAAACCTTTCCAATACCTCATAATGGTCTTTGATGGTAGTTGATTTAACCATAGTGTCATCCACATACAGCTCAACCTCCTTATGAATAATGTCATGAAACAAAGTGGTAGCCATGTATTTGTAAGTGGAACAACATTCTTTAATCCAAAGGGCATTTCCTTATAACAAAAAGTTCCCCATTCTGTAATGAAGGTAGTTTTTATCTTGTCCAATTCAAACATCATAATTAATTGTAACCAGAGAACCCATCACAAAAGAAGTAACAACCCATTCTTGTAGCATTATCAACCAACACATTAATATGAGGTAAAGAGAAATTATCCTTGGGAGAAGCCTTATTCAAATCTCGATAATCTATACACATCCTAACTCACCCATCCTTCTTAGGAATATGGACAATATTAGCAAGCCATTTAGGGTAATCCATAACGTCCAAGAATCTTGCATAGATTCACTTACCCACATCTTCTTTTACTAACTTGGCCTATTCTGGCCTCAATCTTCTGAACCTTTGATTAATTGGCCTTATGTGGGCAAAGGTTGGAATTGTATGCTCAACCATTGAGCGTTTTATTCCAGACATATCCTCTTAACATCAAGCAAATGCCTCTTGATTTCTTATTAGTATTTCTTTTATTCTCTCACTTTATATGGATGCAAGATTAAATCCTAATTGCAATTCTTTTGGATTTTCACTATTTAAATTAAAAGGATGTAATTACACAAAATTAATATAAAAGATGCTTTTGGAATGGATGATATGGATGCTACCATCAATGTCGATATCAAACAAGTAAGCAAACTAGAGCTTAATTCATTGATTTTAGAATTACAGTTCATAGCATCCTCATACACATCAATGAAAGAGATAAGCTCTTCATCTATAGAGACTAAAAGCTGGCCAATGCCCATTCCTTATCAACCAGGATGAGTTTTATAATTTCATCCTTGTCATATTTGTCAACCTCCAATCTCAAGAGGGAATCCTCTACCTCAAATTCCAATTTCTTAAGAGATAACACATGCGAATATCTCGATCCCATGATATATCTTGCCATTAAATTCCAATGGCTTAGGATAACTGAGAAAAGGCAACACATGTTGTTGCTTTATCAACCAGTCCTTAAGGTGGGCTCCTTTCTTTGTATTGAATTTCTCCCATCTGGCTTGTAACCAAGCCCCTAAGTAGTAGTTTGTCTTTTAAAGTCGGACAATTAAGGAATTCCCTACTTTTAAGCCCTAAACCTATTTCGGGAAAGAAATTCTTTTTTTTAGGATAGTTGCTACCTTTTGAGTCATACCAATTTTCCATAATCATGGTTACTTTAAAGCCATTCATATGAGATAGGGAATCAAGATCTATATTAATTATGTTGACTTCCTTTCCAGGTGCAACATGTATAGTTATAATCTTTCCTTCATGTGAAATCTTAATCTTTTGATGTAATATAGAAGGGACACCTCCTAAAGCATAAAACCAAGGTCATCTTAATAACAAGGCAAAAGGTGGTGGAATATTGATAATTATGAATTCAACTACTAACTTAATAGATCCAACCTTCACTACGGTCACCCATTGATCTCTTTGAAATATCATATACCCGTATTGCTATTTTTGATTCATCCAAATCTTCCACACTCATACCGATCTTGGCAAGAATCTACCTTGGATGGATATTAATGGATGACCCATTGTCAACTATTACATAAGTGGTTTTTTTACCTTTCAGCGTAGTTGTTATGAACAAAGGTCTAACATGTTTCCTCCCTTCTAGAGGTAAATCCTTATTTCCAAAAGTAATCACATTTTCCTTTTTATCCTTTATTCTTCAAACTTTAAAATTCTCACAATTTCCTCCGAAGTGATTAAGGTTGAGGCTGTAATGCTAGACAAAGCTTTTAGCATTGTTTTCTTATGCTTTTCAAATGACATAAGTAACTCATATATGCTAATGTTAGCCTGAGTTTTCTTAAGTTCTTTCATAATAGTGTCATCTTTTACTTTCTTGTCGCTTTCAACCTTATCCTCCTCTGGTACCCTTTTCTTTTTCAAGATCTTTTTTTCTCATTAGGCTGATAAAATCAACCACTCCTGGTTATATGGGCCACAACCACTTCTTCCTTATCCCAAAACAATCATTCTCATTACCTTCATCATCACTATCCCAAAATCTAATCATAGCAACAAATTGGTTATGCCCTAAGTGCCCATTATTGAAGGTATTATCATCAATAAAGGAATTCATAACTTGCTCAATGATTAAGCCTAATCTTATTAGGTACCCATTTTGGGTGTAGATACAACCTTAAGAATGGGTAATCGATTATTCTTGGTATTGCACTCTTGTTGACACTGAATTTTGGTACACCTTGAGCTTGAGCCGAAGTTCAATGATGAGGCATCAAGAACCAAGATTTCGTGATGAAGTTGCTTATCAAAAGGTTGCTTTTATCTTTTTGGATCGATGAGATTGCTAGAATTTTTTTAAGTTAGCAATTGACAATCTGAGTTAATATTTTAATAAAAAAAAAAGATTTAAAATACTATTTAAAATTATCTTGGGGAATTTCGGAACATGTTTGGAGGTTCGAAAGCAGAATCGGGCTTGCAAGAGAAGAACAAGCCCTTACGTGGCAAACCGATGGACTTGTGTCAGCCCAAAGCTGATCCAAGTTAATTTTTTAATAAAAAGAGTTAAAATACTATTTAAAATCATTTTGGATAGTTTCGAGTCATGTTCAAAGGTCCGAAAATGAAAATGAGCGTGCGAAAGGCTGACAGGTCTGTACCGGATGGACATACTCCTGGGCCGCCCGAGCCAACATAGGACTGCCCAGCCAATACAGGGCCGCTTAGACCTACAGCCCTGGGCATGAGTTACGAGGCACTCTGAGCCCATGCTGTCACCCCATGGTCTAATTTTTCTCCTTATTTTGGGGTTCTCAGATCTAATTTGTTACCTAATTAGCATTTAAATTTTGTTTCTTTTTTACTATTTTATTAAAAAGGAAGTTCAAGCTTAAAATTAAAAAGGAAGCTTCAAGTGCTTTATTTGCAAGTAAATTTAAAAAGTTATTTAGAAATAATTTTGTTATTTTATTTGGGAATTTTAACTAATTTGGAACCTAAATAAACTAAATAAGAGAATATTTAACTTGCACACCAAGTATTCTTCCTAGTTAGGTGAGGATAAAGGGATTTTTGAAGCCTATAAATACCCTTCACCCTCACTTGTTTGGGGATCCAAAATTGGACGAAAAATCTAAGTTTGAGAATTCTAAAGTTTTTTTATAAAGAAAATTAAAATTGAATATTTGGAGTAAAATTATAAAAACTGAATTCTTGAATTAAACACACTTTTGAATTGAATTATTTTCTTTTAAAATCAAGCTTTGCAATTTCTCTAAATCAAGAAAGAGATCTTTTAATCAAGCTTTTCTTAAATAAAATTATATTTTTGGTTTAGAATTTTAGCATCTCCTTCTTCTTTAAACTTCTTATAGAAAAACATATCAAAAAGATTTTTTATAGTGTTTCTTAAAAACAAGAAGAAAATTAACTTGAATCAAAGCCTTAATTCAAAATAACTTTGGTGACCAAGCAAATTCTTCGAAACAATTGACACTATTGAGTATGAGTTCACCCTACAATCCTCAAGAAGAATAAAAGCTTGATGACAATTTTCCATGTCTTGGTGTATCCAGGTTCAAATAACTTTATTTTTTAATTCTTTCTTGTTCACAATATGTGAATTAATTGGCATAACCATATGGATTAGTAATAATCCTGTCACGTCCCGTTTTTGGAACATGACGGTCTTAGAAAGCAGGAGATGTCAGAGGTGACCGACACCCGTAGAACCCAGTATCACATACTATAATCAATTACTATCAAATTATTAATTAATTACTTAATTAGTATCCATTCTGGAATTCTATAGTTTGTCCGTAATCCATTATGCAATTGGTTATATCTAGCATCATCACATGCCATAATAATAATTAAACTCTATATTATGCCATATATATACATATCTAAAGTTTAACTATGCCATTAATATACACCATAGAGCATCTAAAAATATACATAAATGCAGTATTAAAATATTTACACTGCTACTACAAACATTGCAAAAATCCACAGGGAACCAAAAGCTGGGATTCTACCTCCTATTCTACACCTATAAAAGGGAAAACAACTAATGGGATGAGTATTAAATACTTAGTGAATCTAATATGCATCATCCAAAGGAAATAGCTAGGATAACAATAAATAATAGGAAGATAATCAATAAATAATAAGCTACACACTGATTACAGACTGAGGAATTAGAATATAGTAAAGGGCTACAAAATCAATAAACAAGTCAATAAAGCTCATATCATGTAGATAAGAAAGATGGTAGGCCATGGACACGTATAACAGATATCAATCACATATCAATATACATAAGACTAATCAGGTCTTATGGCTAGGACAGTTAATCCTTTCCAGCTAGGGTATCCAGTATACAATGTGCATATTGCCGACGGTATTTATCCGCTACCCCGTCAGTGAGGCAGCTCTGTCAAATCACATTAGAACCAATATAAATATGGAAACAAGTCAAAGGATAATAGTATAAGATAATTGTCTCATCAATAATTAATAACTTATGAATAAGTCAAATGAGACTACAAGTAAGAAATGGATAAACAATAAAAGATACGTAAGCAATATTAATAGGTATAACAACAATCATTAGGATGGAACACAAGTTGGAGATCCAAAGTCAAATGGTTGGCTCAATTGGCTAGCCAATGTCGCTGGCGACAATGACATTCAAATGGTAAGCCTATGGATGAAACAAATGGTAGGCCTATGGCAAATGAACTAAGTATTTCATCGAACACTTGGTGTGCAACATTGAATGGACAATTTGGCTAGGTTATGGTTTAATATTGACATTGCCCATATAATCAACAATAAGCTCTCAATCAAGGCAACACAATAGGCATCAATTATCCAATAATAAACATAATTAAAAGGATCAAAATGGCTTGTAAACTCAAAGGAAAAACAAAGCAAAATTCAAAGGATGAATAGTGCTAAAATGTTTCGGCCAACATAAGGTTTTTAGGGGAGGGTTTCAATCATCAAACCAATACGTTAAATATGTTAAATGATGCATATTAAACTCACCTCACACTTCAAAGAGGCTAGCAAAATTTATTTTCCACTAAAGTCTCTAAAGAAGGCAAAAGTGGCATTCTTCCAATTTCTTGTTTTCTACAACAAACCAACCACAAAATATTGATCCATTAGCCTCTAATTAACATATTCTAAGGTAATTAAATATTTCAATTTAGAGTTTGACTTCATACAATTTCAATCTAGGGTTTCAATTTGGGAAAAATTCACCAAATGCATTAATTTATGCAATTAAACACGAAACTCATTCTATTCATTATCTAATACATCTAAATCATCTAATAAATCAAGAAAATCAACTCATTACCTTACATTGATGGAGTACCCCAAATCCTCCTCCAAAAATACCTTGGTTGACTTTGAGTTTTCAAGAGAAATATT
>CANXYC011578824.1:0-20218 GCA_948193065.1 Aleurites moluccanus
TATATATCGGTTGATTTAATTATTTTAAGTTTTTAAAAAAATCAAACCGAATCTAATAGATCAAAATTTATAAAAAATAAAATGAATTAAATTAAATATTTGAATCAAATCAAATCAAATAGATTAAATTATATTCGATTCGATTTTTAATTGGTCTATTTTTTTTCAATCCTGATTTAAATTTAATTACAATTTATTAAATAAGAAATATATGAAAAATAACCAGTATATCATGGAATGCATGTGCAAAATGACAGACAGGTGTAAATTGGAGAAAACAAAACAAAAAGAAAAAATATCAGACTAATATTCAATTGAAACGATGCGCTCTACCTTTCAGTCCACAACTAACTCCCTAGGGCTTGGAATTTTGGTTGGAAGCTTAAATCACAAATTACTAGATTAATATATTTTTATAATAATTAAAATTTGAAAAATATTATTTTCTATAAATTTATTTTTTTTAATATGGAGTAAGGAAATTTAAATTTAAGCACTATTACTAAGAGATATTTATAATTAAATTCAATTAAATTTGAGAGTATTATTCACTTTTTATTAGAAAAAGTTAAATTTATAGATATTATATTATATAAAAATAAAAGTTGAGGTTAATAATTGTTTAAATTTTTTTTTTTTTTTTTGCTATGTGTCAAATAATTCCTTTGAAATTAGGAAGTATTTAATAATAGAATTCAACGCTTAAAATTAATATTTTTAGTATATAATTATTTTAAATTATTTAATAAGATTTATGTTTAAAGTCTCAATTAAACTGAAAATAAATAAAAATATAAAGTCAAAATTTTTAATTTAATATTATATAAAATTATATGTAATATATATAATAAAAAATATTAAATTTTCATATTAAAAATCTTACTAATAATTAAATATTTATTTTTAAATACTTAAAATTATATAAAATTTTAAAAATTTATAAAAAAGATAAATCAAATGATGAGTGAAGAGAGATTCAAACTTTTCTATATTCTAATTCAATATATATATATATATATATATATAACAGATTTGTCATGATATTATTATTACTTAACATGTATATAATATATGTTTTTTCTATATTCTAGTTTCAATATATGCATATATATATATATATAACAGATTTGTCATGATATTATTATTACTTAACATGTATATAATATTAATTTTTTCTATATTCTAATTTCAATATATATATATATATATATATATATATATATATATATAACAGATTTGTCATGATATTATTATTACTTAATATGTATATAATATATATTTTATCACTGGCTAATCAATTATTACTTGCAAATTATTTATTAAAGTGTAGATTCTAAATTATAAAATAAATTTATAATTATAATTAATGTAAGTCAAATTATTAATGATTAATAATATGATATAAGACGAAGTTTAATATTTCTTAAAAAAAACTCAATAATATAATAATTTTATATTCATATGCGAGGGTTGAGTTTTCAAAATCAAGTTATAAATAATTTTATTTTTTATTTATAACTTTTTAAATTTTAATATAAATAATTTATTTTTAACTGAATTAAAAAGATAAATTTAATATGATGTAAAATAATTAACTCGTGATATCATTTTTTTATTAGATAACAAAAAATATATAGTTAAGATCCCATGTTTGAATTCATCCCGCCACTATTATAATGGAAGTTTTTCTTTATTTGGTAATAATTATTAAAATATACATTAATTTTATTATTATGTTTTCACTTATTTGAACTCTGAGAAAGAAATAATTTTTTTTTAAATAAATTCCAACAATTTAAGCTTAACAATATTTAAGTTTTTGTCAAATTATAATTGACTGACTATAATTAAAATTTTAATTTATTAGTGATGACTGTGAGTTTCATCACTAAAATTGGTGTTATTTTAATTGAAGATGAATTTTTTTTTTCAATAATTTATATCTTATATTTTTTTATGCGTTTTATTTTTTACTTATATTTTTATTTATATATTATATTATTTATGAAAAAATATTATTTATTAAAATATTTTTAAAATTAAATATTATGACACATTAAAAAAATATAAAATAAATGATGACGCATAAGAAAATAAAGAAGCCAGATTATCTATTCAATGCACTGGAAGGACGCTGAAACTAGCATTTGACCAAGGGTGATCAATTCATTATCTTTCTAAAAGGCAGTCGCTTGCCACGAGATGGCTTGTGCCATGGGTCCTTGGCCCGTGATAGTGAATCTAAATCATTATCTTTCTAACACGTCCAAAGGGAAAGAAAACATTGTTTTCCAACTATAATCGCTTTTTTCTTTATCAATCCACCTTTAATTTAAAGTATTCAAATAGTCTTCAAATCAAAATCGAACTTAAACTCAAGATACTAAATTCCTAATTAAAACTAAATTTGTAAACTCTAAAAAAAGCGAATTAAAATTGACTTTTCATTTAATAATTAAGATTAAAAATTTAAATTATCCTGCTTGATATTGAGTTTTACTTATAGTAAATAAGATACTTTTAATTATATTAAAAAAGTATATTTAAAATAATATATCAAATTTTATCACTAAAAAATAATAAAGAGAAAATAATAATTTTAGATTATTTCATATTAAGATGAATAAAAAATTGAATTTTCTTTTAAATTTTATGAGGATAAATAAATATAGTATAAAGAAAATCTCAATCGATTATTTTGCCATTAATAATTAAAATTATGTTAATATAATTTATTATGTTGATTTGAATATAAAAGAATTTTACAATCACCTTATCAACATAAAATAAGGGGTAATATATGAAAGATTAGCTAATCCCATTAATTAAAAAGATAAATTTAATAGATTATATAAAAATTATTGTTTTATAATGTTATTACTTAATTAAAGAAAAAATAAATAAATAAGAGAGAGGAAATAAATTTATTCATCTCCTGCTTTATATGTACAAGGTCTTTTTTTCATTAATAATTTCAGTTTCTTTACTTTGTCTAAAGGTCAACAAACAGAGTTGCCCTGCTCTTGTTTGTCCTTCTTCTCAATTTGTTAGGACTAATAAATCTGAAAGCAAATGGGTAATAAATATAATGAGGTTACATGTTTTAAAAATAGGTATTACAATTCGATTATCATCAATATTATAAAAATAATATTTTCTTTATCGATAAATAATAATTTTTTTTTGTGAGATGTTAAAAAGTATAGTATATTTTATTTTT
Source organism: Aleurites moluccanus (assembly GCA_948193065.1). Lineage (NCBI taxonomy): Eukaryota > Viridiplantae > Streptophyta > Magnoliopsida > Malpighiales > Euphorbiaceae > Aleurites > Aleurites moluccanus. The sequence goes on from CANXYC011578824.1 coordinate 3,221, forward strand.
GAAGTTACTTTTACTATTATGTTTAAAAATGTGTCTTTTAGTATTGCAACTAATCATATCATCTTATAAAATAATAATGTTATTAGTTAACATAATATGAATAAAATAATAAAAGAAAATATCGCTTTTAATTTTTATGTTAAAATAAAAGAATTATTACTTATCAATATATAAGACCCTCTCCAAGCAATTTTATCGCAATTTTTCTTCTCCAACGCATCGTCATTTTTTACTGTAAAATAGTATTTGTGAACTGTAGAATACCAAATTGGTGTTTTACTGTTCATCAACTATAATTTTTTTATTTATTTTTTATTTAATTTATATATATATAAATATTATAATTAAAATAAAAATTTTACAAATAAGCTCATATTATTTTGAATTTTGTTATTTGGTTTTTAATTTATATAAATAATTAATTTGAAAAATTTTAATTTATAAAAAATTCTCATTATATTTAAATTGTAATTTTAAAATATATATATATTTTTACATAAATATTTAAATTAAATACAAGCAATAAAATTAATATTATCTAAATTTTTACAAAAAAAATCATATTTTAAAAAAATAATTAATTTGGACATATAATATAAGAATTTGAAATAATACAAATTAATTTATATCAATTATTATATTATATATTCAATTTAATTATAGGTCTCGGTTGATTATCATTAAGTTTCGAATTAATTAAATTTAATCTCGATTAATTTAATTAAGTTTTGAATTGTCAAAATTAGGTCTCGATTGATTTATATATTAAATACAAATTAAATATAAAATATCAACATTAATAATATTAATTAAAATTACCATAAACATTCAAAATATATATTAATATAATAACATAACATAGATTAAAATATAAATAATTTAATTTATTATATTATCAATTTACTAAATTAATAATCTAATTTTTTTTTAATAAATAGATAAAATATATTTATTTATAAGTAATTAGTGCAATATTATAAAATATTGAGAAATTATAATAAATTGTATAAAATAGATAAAAAATAATATAAAAATAATATTCTTTTTTGGTGTAAAAAATGATGTTAAAAATAAAATTATGGATGGAGTTGAAATTACTGTTTGATGTGATATAAACTGTAAAATGGTATAAAGTTGACTGCATAATGGTATTTTTGGTTGGAGATGGCCTAAAGTAATAATATATATGATAGGTGAGTGATAGTGAAATAAGATTTGATAGATTTAGTTGGTTTTAAATTGAAATTATATCCAATAAAATTGAGCTAAAATTAAAATTAATGAAATCAAACCGTAATCAATATGATTTTGTTATTGTTCTGAGTTTTTGCAGTTTTGAAATTGGAATCGGTAGTTTGGAATATGAACCGAAGACAAAAAAAATAATTTTTTTTATATTATCAAATTTTATTTTATTTGTGTTTTATTAAATTTTGAAAAAAATATATTCATAATATCAAGTAATTATTTTTTTATGAAACTAAATTTAAAGAAATATTGTCTTACATGTTTATAACAAAGAAAATTAAATTTAAAATTTGTTTACTAAAAAAATAAAAAATCGGTGGTTTAGAACCAGAATCAAAATCAAAATTGGATATTGAAAAACTGTCACCAGTTCCAAACAAACCGAATCATAGAGGAGTCATTTCTATTCTGATGCCAGAAATGAATCGTGGTCATATCTATGACTTGGGCAGAATAAGAACGGTAATGCCGATATTCTAAACTGTAATAAGAGATGGAAATGGCAATTACAATAATGCTCATGATAATAATAAATAATAATAGCGGTAATTAATTAGAGAAACAACTGCTATTTAAAGTAATAATAATAATTAATCTTTTTAGTTGATTAAACAAAAAGACTACATATATTATATATAAGATATGAGTGTAATAGTTTAATGATTTAGTTTTAAATTAACCAAACTACGTAGAAGTTGTCGAAGGGTTATAAAAACGACACAGATTGGAAGGATTTTTTTTCTTTTACAAGAGATATCAGTTAGTGTGTTAACAAGGAGGAGACGTTAATTTGGGAGGCGAACTTAGTTACTGCCAAGATTTGCCAAAGGAGGTCCCTCTAGCGTGTGCATCAGAGCATCTGACCACCAGGACAAGGACCTGGTGGCACAGTGGAAGGATCTAGCCTAAAAATAATATATCCACAAATAATTGGGGTCAGAAAAGAGTATGACTTCTGACTTCTGATTTCTGAGGCATAAAAAAAAAAAAAATCTAGTGTTTGAATCATAGAAAATGTTTGATGATGCATAAATCAGTGTAATAAGCTCCTTTACAATGGGAAAATTAAGATCAATAAATCAGAGTTAGTGCCCGTTTGGCACAGCTTATGAAGAGAAAAAAATAATTTTTTTGGGTGAGAAGCTGATTTTAGCTTAATATCTAGTGTTTGGTAAATATCAAAATTAATAAAAACAATTATCTATATAGCTAAAATTCAGTTTTTTGGATAAGTTAGAAATTGGAGCTTTTCAGGAAAGCTGAATTTTAGATTAAACGCGTAGCTAATTTTAAAAAATTAATAAACAAAAATACCCTTATAAATTAATAAGCAATTTTTAAATTATATTTTACCAAACACAAACATATAACTAATTACTTTTAGAAATATAACTTTTAAAAAAATAACTTTTCTTCATAAGAAAAACTATTTTCATAAGCTGTGTCAAACTGGACCTTAAACTGTTTTGCCACATCACTCTAGGCCGGCCCATTGTGGTTAGAAAGCCGAGGAGAGAGAGGTTAATTTTTTATATCATAATTTAAATCAAAATGATTTAATGTATATACAAAGCGGATAAATATATAATTTAATAATAAATATATTTATTCATTTAAATAATAAATTTTGATTCAATTTATTTTTTTCATATTTAAAAAGAAAATTCAATATATTTAAGGGAAATTTTTATGGCAAACTTCATATATAGTCTAATTTTTAATAAAAAAAAAAAAAAATTGTATTTGGAGGTTAAGAGACCATGAGCCCCTATGGTCTCTCTCTTCTTCTAAAGGAGTCAAAAATTTAATAATGTAAATAAAATATTTTTTTTTAAATTGATTTATAAATAATTTAATGATCCATTTAAATGACAATGATTTAAACCTTAAATTTGAATTTATATCAAAATTCTTATTTAAATTATTAAGATTAAATGAATTTAAATTTAATTCAAATATTTAGTAAAATCTAACCCTTCAAAAATATAATATTTCAAATATTTTTTTTACCTACTTATTTCAAATCTACTATTTACATTTTTAATCTAAATCTTTAATTTTTTTTAAATTTAAAATCTAAAATTTAAAAATCTTTACTCTTTTCAAATAAAAAAAATTATAATTTTATAAATTTCAAATAACATATTTAAAACATGAGATTTAAAATTAAAATTTTAAATATAAATTCATACATTCAAACATAACTTAAATTCAATTAGATTTTAGTCATCAAACTGAATTTGATTATTATAACAGTGTATTGGAATAGTTGGCAAGTGGAACAAAATATTAAAATTTTAAATAATCTTTAAAAAATAATTTATTATTAGAATTTGAATTAGAGTTGATTCAAATTTATTTCAAGTCTACTTTCATATTAATGATTGAGTTAATTTAATTTCAAAATAATAATTGAATATAAAATTTAATTTAATTATTTCAACGTTGTTTTAAACCGAACTCTAACTTGAAAATAATAACTCGATCCAGATAGTTAAATCCAAGTACTGTAAATTAAATTTGTTTGTTTAGTTAAGTTTGTTATGAAATTTGATAGTTGTATATATATTTATTGTGAGATAATATTAAAAAATAACTATAAAAATCCACGCGTCAACTTTTTTATTAATTCTATAGATAAATTTGAATTTTAATGAAAATTTAAATTTAAAATCTTGCAGTTATAGATTAATTAATTATTTTATTTTATTAAAGACATGAAGAGTGACATAAGAAAAAGTCGAGAGCGGATATAGTTTGAGAAGAAAACAAAAGAAAGGATTGTAAAAAGTGAAACACCACCCTGCTTCTGAAAAGACATGGGAAGCTTCCTTTTAATTTATATATGTGGTTCTTAATTTATATCACCAATATATACACTTCCTCTTCAACCAATTGATTTCTTTCTTTGTTTAAACGGATCTCTTTTCTTATCTTCTTCTAAGAACATCTCTGTCCCTATACGACGCCGCATCATCTCTGTTTCTGCTTGAAGATAAAGATTGCGACTTTCAGTACGCAAAATTTTATGGATGGTTGTAATATACCTCAAAATGGTTAATAACCACAACAAACTAGTGGATGTTTTTAAATTGACATTACAGTTGCTAAAAAATGAAAAAAGGATTAAAACGTCATCGTATTCGTTAATTAACACAACGACAATTTACAGGCCAGAATTTCCCTTTTTTTTTTTTATTTAATTATGATAAATATTAACCGTTAGCTATAATCAGAGCCAATCAAATCAAAGTGCTGTGTCATATCCAGTGTCTTCTTTTGAGGCATGTTACATGAAGTATTTTATTTAATTATCATTGCTGATGCTTTTTTTTTTTTTTTTTTGAGAAATATCATTGTTGATACTTGATATAACCTTTTCTTGTTCTTATAAAAAAAAAAAAAAATTATTGTTGTCGACCTTACCTTACCAACATTTGGATAAAATTAGAGATTTAAAATCTTTTGAACCAATTCGAAACTTTGAGATTTAATTATTGAATAATTGATTTTGATTTATTTAGAAAAAATATTTTCACTATAATACATTTTAAAATTTTAAATATTTAATTTTAATTTAATTTAATTCTATTCAAATATTCATTAAATATATTCAAACACCCTTTAAATTCACGAGACTTTTCCTAACTCATGTCCTAATTCCGTGGGTTTCTTTTCCTCTCATCAGCGGTTGAAAATAGATTTTTTTATGAATATGACAACTTTATATTGCTTCAGTTTGTTAAACAAATCTTGTAATATATATATATAAGTTACAAGTCATAATAATTATACTTTATTATGAGTTTTGCATTATTAATATAATAATTCATTTATATGTAATTTATCTACTTAAAAAGTTATAAAATAAATTTATAATTTTTTTTTAAAAGAAAAAAAACTGTATTAGTCACTATTCTATGCTAAAAAAAAAAAAAAAAAAAAACCCAGAAACCTCATATTAGTTAACAAAGCAATGATTTGATGGATTAAAAAAGAAAACAAATAGTAATGATTATCAGATGGAAAGTAGCACTGATAAATATAATATGAGCATGAGTGAGTTTAAAGTATGTCGAGAAAATTTAAGTTTAATACTTAATTAATAGTTATCCTTATTAAAGGCCATTAAGAAATGAGTTAGACAAGGGTTTCCATTATGAGTTTTATTACTGGGCTTCTATGCATAATTTGCTCATGCAAGTCTCAAAGTCATCAATGCAAAACACACCCAGTTTGCAATTATATAATTAATTAAGGAAAATACAGTGATCTGAGTGTTTTTTTTTTTAACTTAGATATAGAAGATCCTTTTATTTTTCCCTTTAATTTGTTTTTCCAAACTCTCATACTAAATATCTAGAATTAGAAAGTACCAAGAGAATCATACTGTTAAAGGAATAATTTTATGTCTTTTTTTTTTTTTTAAATTAGTTTGGTGGAAAGTTTAATTTCAGAGACAACTAAACAAAAATTCATTTGGTATTTTTTTTTTTAACTCTTATTTTCATATAAATTTCAACATAAATCCAATTCAATATAGTTTAAGATATTAAATAATCTTTTGTATATGAGATAATATATGCATTTTTACATGGAAGAAAATTATGGATATGACTAGAAGGGGTAAGGTAAAATATTGTGTATAATTTTTCATTTCATACTTATATTTTATATCAAATTTTAATATTAAATATTTTAGCATAACGATAAAATGAAATTACTGACATCAAAATTCGAATATTATATATGTTATTCCACTTCTTTAATACTAAAAAAAATAACAATATATTTTATAATCAGTATTCGATAAATAAAAAAGAATTAAAACTTATTTGAAATAGAAAAATTAAAAGAGTACAAATAATAATAATATTTTAGAAGAAAAACATAAACTTAAATTTATTGCACATATCATATATCCTATAATCCTTACATAGAATTAGTCATAATTAACATCTTCTCTCCTTTCTTAAACTTTCCTTACAAGAAGTCTAACACCATGTTGAGGAACTAAAAGCATCCTATAAACAGGAGAATGTTGATAGTGTGGAGAAAGAGAAAAAGAGAAGTTGGAGATAATCAAAGAGAGTAGCATTTTCAATTCTAGCATTGCAAAGGTTTGGCCAACACATAATCGAGTACCAAAACCAAATGGAATGTAAGATTGTGGATATTTGCAAGCTTCAGTAATTCCGTGAGCAAACCTCTCTGGCTTAAACTCATGAGCATCAGGACCCCAATTTCCAGGATCACGGTGCAATGCCATTACCAATGTCCAAATGTGACTGCCTTTTGGCACTGTTATGTTTCCTAACTTCACGTCTTCAAAAACTTCTCTTGGTATTATAACTGCTGGACCATACAGTCGCAATGTTTCTTGAATCACCATAGTCAGCTACAAATGTAGAAAGTAATTAAGAAGAAAAATTAGTGCAAAATTTAATAATTTTGATGACATTATGTGATTATGAGACTGTTCGATATTGCTGATGCTCTGAAAAATATTACCCACATGACATGAAACTTTTTTTTTTCTAACAGTAGTGGCACTTTCAATCTAAATGTCAGGAAAAAAAAATGAAAACCCAATACCGTTTTTAATTGACGAAGCTTGTCCAAGTCTAGCAAGCAATCATTGAGTCTGTCACCAAAAATCTCGACAATCTCAGCCCGAATACGATGTTGCCATTGGGGATATAATGCGAGAAGCATCAAGGTCCAAGAAACTGTAAGAGCAGTAGTTTCATGGCCTGCAAAGTAGATGTTTTTGCAATTGTCTACTATAAAACGATTTGTATTATGAGTATGATGGAGGTCTTCATTGTTCTCAGCACTTTCAAGTATAGCTTCTAAAAAGTCCTGATGAGATTTACTTGACCTTCCTCTTTCTTCTCTTCGAGCTTTCACTATCTCCAGTATTAGTGTCTCTATCTCTTTTTGTAATCTCCAAATTTTCCTGTTGCTTTTTGTGGGAAGAAGTCTACAAAGTTCAGACAAATTGTTTAGGTAAATTAAATTAACAAGTGAAATTGCATATTAATTAACTTGTTACATGTATTGCTGACATTTCAATGTTTATGCCACAAACATTCTACTGTCGAATTTTATGTCTATTCAGCTCCAACAATAATAATAAACAAAGAAAGAAAATAGTGTACCTGAAGTTTGCGAGTCCAAAAAGTATACTTGATTGGGACATAGCATCTTGGAGGGCTCCCAACTTTGAAAAGATTTGTTTTCCTTGGGCGTAAGAGCTGCCAAAACAAGCTTTTGAGATAATATCAGCAGAGAGGCTCTTCAAATCCTTATCAGCAATTATGTCTGCAACTCCTCCCTTACTAATTTCAACTTGGCTCTCCCATGTTCTTATCATTGACAGTGTAGATTCTTCCATTAGCCCCAACATGTGCTGCATTTCAAGTGGTATTAATCTGAACAGTTAGAAGTATTTTCAAACCAATTTATGCGTTTATTGAAAATAAATTCCTGATAATAAAGAAATAGCAATTGTCATAAAGAAACTTCACGTTCTCAAATGATAGCTATAATGAACTTAATTATGTATATGAATATGACTGTATATGTACCTTAGCCTTGTGGAGGAAGAACTCAGGAGCAATGAGTTTCCTCTGAAAAGCCCAATGAGGCCCATTAGCTTTGATGATGCCATCACCAAGCATGGGCTCCATGGATTTGGAGAGATAGGTAGGCTTACCCAAATCCAACGTTTTTTGGAGATTCAAGGCCTTCATTACCTCCGGTTGGGCTATGTACAGATGTTGTTTGTTCCCTGTGGAGTACATGTATATTGGGCCTGTATAAGGTTCTGAGTTAGCCCCCTATCTTTCTTTTGATTTTACCCTCCCCTCTGTCTTGTGTATTATATTCAGAAAAATACACCATGGATACGCTACCAAAATCCATTTATATAACTGATGTTACATATATATATACAGAAAAATTAGAAATTAAATAAAACTATATTATTAATTTTAAAGCATAAAATTTTTGCTAAAAATAACTAAAGATAATTTATGAAATTTTTTTAATTAAATATAAAAAATTAAATAAATATAAATGGATTGGCATAACATTAAGTACAAACAATTGATTAAATTAAATACAAGTAGCAAAGGATTAATCAAAAGTTCAAATAATAAAATTATTACAAAAAGAGTTGAGTAGTTTACTTACTAAAACTAACTAATGCTTAACAAAATAAAGAAAAATCATAAAATATAAAAAATATATATAGATAGATATATTATATTATGAGATCTAATTAATTAAGCATTTATATGATGATAAGGTTGTGGAAAACATACCGTACTCTTGCGCCCATCGGTAGAGGTAAGGGAAGATAGAGTAAGCCCAAGCATTGTGGGAAATACCAGCAGCACCGACAACTGGTTCAATATTATCATTAACCCTTGATTCTATGCTTTTCATCTCTTGAATGTTACCATAAAAGAAACAAGGTTTTGGGCCTTTAAGTCCTTGTTTCAAAAGCATAGATCTAATCCTTTTGGGTTTTACCCAAATCTCCTGCCACTGCTTCACTACTCTTTTCAACAAAATACATACCCCAATTACAATCAAACACCAAAACACCCCTTCTGCTACAAAACCTCCCATGATCATCACTTCCTCTCTTTCTTTATAATTTTGGACTAATATTACTCTCTTTTTCTTTCTTATTAGTTTTTCACTGGCTTTGACCTTAATTTGTCTTCTAAGTATATAGGACTTGGAATATTAAGATACGAGAGATTCTTTTTCAACTTTAACTGACCTCTTTTCTTTTTTTATTTTTGTTTAAATATAAATCTACCATTTTATTTTATGTATATATTAATTTCTACAAATGAGAGATGGAGTATAATATTCTTGATCTAATAAATTTTATTGTTCTGTATAATTTAGTGTAAAATTTTATTATTTTGAGTGATTTTACTAAGCAAATGCATGGCCTACTGTGAGTATATGACAAAGTTATAATAGAGAAACGGATGCTTTTCACATACCAAGGCATAAAAGGAATATACTTAATAAAAATTAAAATTTTTGTGTCGATCAGACAAATGGTGCCAAATTATCATATATGTAAATAAACTGACGGAATCATGGAACTTTTATCAATCTAAAAAGACTGAAATGTAAATCGTAATTTTATCTAGTTTCTAAAATTAACTCACTTAATATTTTATACTTAATTAATATAGAATTTATATCTTAATATTTTTTTTAATTGAAAATAATTTTTTTTTACATTCAGTAAGCAAAATTGAAAGTTGAATTCGAATTATGATAAAATATAATAGGTGTATAAATTATTTTTCATATTTAATACGATCTTACTCTTATAAATGTTAAGAATTATATTTGAAAATTTTCATTATATATATTTTATATTTAATTCATATGAAATTTATATTTTTAATAATAATAAAAATTATATAATCTCATAATTAAGAGATTAAATATTTAGAAAAGTTAATGTATTAGAAAATGATGAGTGTAATAAAAATTATAATACTTTTTTTTATCTCATAATAAATATCTTATTTTTTTTTATATGTTCCAGTTTAATTATTTTATTTTCTAATTCAATTTATATTTTATCTTAACACTTCAATAATACCTGCATAAAATTAAAAGATGTGTACAAAAATGAAAAAAATTAATTAAGAGATATAAAGTATAAGAGAATTAGAAAGGTGAAAAGAGATTAAAATAATAAATGAATTAACAAGATTAAAACAAATTAAAAATTTTATTATTATTAATCATATATTATATATTAAAACATTTATTGTAGAAATAGTATTATTTTATAATTATGGATAATAAAAATGTAGAGTTATCAATTAACAACGATGATCAAGTATACATACACGCAAAAATCGACTCTGCTAAATTAATTTCAAATATCCTTTATAAGTAGGTCAAATTTAGAAATTATTGTTGTATTCGACTGATTAAAAATATAATTATTTTGCAAAAAGTATGGACAACTCGATTAGTCGGATCGAACCCGTGCTAAGTATAAAAGTTTAATCAGCTACCTCAATTTATAAGTTCAATTCGTCTATTGTTATGCTGTTAATGCTATAGTCTATGCTTTTCATTTCTTGAATGTGCAAGTAATGTTTTTTTTTTTAAATGCATTTGTTTCCAATTTCTTGTTGAATTCTAAAACAGATTATATAATTCAAAATTATTAAAAGAAAAAACACTTATGAATTAGTGACATTTTAGATTTAAATGTAAAACCGTACGTACCGTATTTTCGCCTGAGATGTACTTCATAGCTAAATACAATACATGGAAAAACTTTCGATTTGTAATGGGAAAAGGGAAAGCTCGAAACCAGATAAAAATATCAAGCATTTGGTTCAAATGATTTCTTACAATGAGCAATAGCTGCCTGAATAGAGTTATCATTAGCAGAAATTTTGTAACTCTCACTCAGAAAACGTTGGTGAATTGGGGATGATTTAGTAGAAACAGGGCAACTTTTTGTTGTTTTTCTATCTCTGCGACCAAGGCTTGTAATACTCATGGCTTCCAAAACTCCTTTAATTGCATCCAAGTTCAGTTCTAACATTCCTTGCTTCTTTTCTGCTGACCCTTTGTCCATTGGCTTGGTTAGACTCCTATTATGAGTCAAGAAAGTCTCTTCACATAATTTTCCTTTGTCAATTGATAAACTTGATGACTGGGAAGCCTTGAGAAATGATGCTAGTAGTTTTCCTAGTTTTTGGGCTCGAAATTTGATAAAGAATTTCATCATGAAATTGCTGCTGTTTATGGTTTTTGTTGTTGTTATCTTTGATGATTTTCTTCTGCCATTGCTTCAAAACAAGAATTCAAGACAGGCATTTCATCAAGTTAATATAACATGTAAGGATGATTAGTATATAATAATATAACTATACAAGAATATCTAACTGGGTTTTCCCCCAAGATATATTGCTTATTATGGGCATAAAATTGGAGACAGCTTCTTTCTTTTAAAGGCCCAAAATTTTGTCAAAGTCATACTTATAATCTGTTATAAGACATGAATGTGCGTTAGGACTTAGAACAGTCCAAGAATACCTTTTAAATTTTTGATATCATTTTCAAAAAAATTTATGATTATATTGTATTATTTATCATTATATATATAGGGCTACAATCCAAATAAAATAGAGGCAGTATTAAATTCGAGTTCGATTTTATTAAAAATTTGATTTGAATTAAAAAACTCGAAATTGACTTAATTAATCTCAATTATCATTGAAAATAAATTTATTTTTTTATTAATATTAAAATAAAATTCAAAAATTTTGTTAATTAATTCCTTAAAAAAATTATTTAATTAATTATATCAAATTTTATAGACAAAATAATATTTTATCTTAATACATTTTATTTTTATTTTAGAAAATAATACTGACTCCTCAATTCTATGCTGCCCTGCTAATAAATGCACTATTATTAAATTAGGCTTCAGGACTTAAAAGAGTTATATATATATATATATATATATATTATTTTTATAATTTTTAGAAAGGTAATTTTCACGTGCAACCTTGCCGTGCACTCCATATTTTTCATTACTTTCCAATCAGCTTTTGAAACGTAACAAAGACCCAAGCCATTCAAAATTTTCAGTCAAACTTTCTTCATAGACTTCAAAATTCAAACCTTCTGCAAATATTTAAAAAATAGTACACGTGTAGGTACCTGCTTGGAAAGAGCTCCAAATGGTCAGTCTCCGTTGAACGGCCATTTCTCAGGTCAAGCTCCGACGACACCCTAAAACTGGAAATTAATGTATTGACAAAGCGATTGATCGGCTTACTTTTAATAATAGGCTTAGATTTTTCCGGCGGATTCCGTTGACTATCTCCAGAGGAAGACCTGAAACTGAACGTCGTCGATGATAACGAGGAAGACGATAAAGATGATGGAGAGGAAGTGGCAGATTCATATAAATCCGTGGTCGTTTTTACGACCGGAAGAGGAACACAGGATGAAAACGAAATACGGAGCTCCATTTCCCCATCACAACCCTCCTCTCCACCATCGCCCCCATTATTGTGGTGGAAATGCGCTGGTTCAAGAGCTATTTCGATATAATCATCATCAGTATCATCGTTATCGGAGAAGATTGCAGGAGAGGAAGAGGAATCGAAGTCATGGCAGCTGCTAAATGAGAAACTTTGTTCCAGCTCTGGATCTCGATATTCAATGCTTCTGCTTTTGCTTTCCATTTGTCTATTACTAATTAATAAGACCAAATATAAAGCCCCAGTATAATTGTGGAAATTATCTTCTAATTATTCGAATCAGGCTAATACTATAGATAAAACAATCGAGTACAAATCATTAAGATCAGAGTTGGTGGTATCGTGAAGATTGGATGCATGCGGACTGTGCTAAATACTAAAGAAGATAATTGAGTTTAAAGTAAGAATTAAATCAATCAACAAAAGGAGTAATTAATAGGTTCAAAGAGTAGATATTGCCAAAATTGCTACTTTGACTATTTCTTAGTATTAATCAAGTGAAATTTTGAATGTAACAAATATATAGAGAGAGAGAAGCTTAGTCCAAAATTCTAAAACAGACAATAGTGTGGTTGGTGCTTGTGAATAGAGTTAACAAGCTGGACTTTAGTTAGGCTTTCTTTAAAGAAAAGAAAATTAGTATCTGATGTAATTAAACTCTTGTTTTTGGACTAATATCATTTCTTTTTTGAACGTTAAATCCCTTAAACCTTGTCCGTGATTTAATATTCGGCTTCTTAATTAGAAAAGCCCAAAACCCATCATACGCTTGCAGATTTGTTGCTTCTGCTAGCCCTTCAATTTTCAATCTTGTGATGGACAGTGACAGGTTAACCATACAAATAACTATATCCAATTGTTTTTTCAAGCCAAGAAACCTTGGATTACCTGTTAATAATCCTGTTGCCCTTGTCCTTTAATAAATTTCAATATACCTTAAAAAAAATAAAAAATAAAAAATTATGGATCCATTTAGTATAGTTGTTTATAGAAACTATTAGCAGTAGTTGTTTATAATAACTATTATGTGACTGTTACATGATTTTAAGTATTTAATAAAATTATTATTAGTTGTTAACTATTATTAAGTTAAATAATTATTAAAAATAAATATTAATATTTATTTTTTTATTTAAATATTATTTTTATAGGATAATTTAGTTTTTTTTATTTTAAAAAGTAAGAGTTTTTTTTTTTAATTCAAATTAAAATTTTTATAAATAATTATTTTTTTTATTATCTAACTATTATTGAATAATTAATAACTGTGAAAAATAAAACGCTATAATATAACTATTAAAAAATAAAAAAACCAATAACTACATTAAAAAATTTTATCAAACACTCACCAAATTAAATTAATAGTGACCTTGGCTACAGTGTAATAAAACAAATAAAATCAAAATTTCATGTTTAACAAGCACAAGTTAATTAAGTTGGTGTTACTAAGACATTTAATGATAATTGCATGTGGGTCAGTGCCTAAAATTAATACCAAGACTCTTCCTCAATAATTTCAAAATGATTTTCATATTATATAAACAAACAGTGATAATGAAACATGGTTTATGTCCTAAGGAAATTAAGAAGAATTAGAGGAATCCATAGTTTCTGCCCCAAGAAAGGGGAAAAATAATTGTGATCAAACAGAGAAGAATGAAACTAACCTTTATTTTTATTTTAATAACGTCATATATTCCTTAATTTAGTTAATCTGACTTGGAAAATCGAATCAACCCTGGGTTTGAGGTAATTTGATGACGTCTTTTTTTTTTAAACAAATATTGTCAATTTTTAAATAATACCCATTTCCCTTTGATTCGTGAAAGATAATTTAGAATGGGTGGGTTTCCCTTGATCCAACTTTCAATGCTTCATCGACAAACCGCACAGTTGCAGAAATGTAGTTAAGCGACAGCTTTTGTGTACATGACTATACGTATAGCAATGAAGTTTCAACACAACTAAAGACCTATTAGTTTGACATAGTTGAGGAGGTTTAATAATAATAGCTTATATAAGCAAGAACTTGCGGATCATTAATGGACTCTTGTAGTTAAGAGGCAAAGCTGCATATAAGGCGGCTTCAAAAGGAGCTGAACTTTGAGTTGGACCTGGGCTCATTAAAAGTATTATACTCGTAGCAAAATCAAATGAGTAAATTATTGTAATATTTGTGAGATATTATAATTAATATTTTAATGTTTATTTAGCATTTAAAATTAATATTTCGAACCATATATAAACTTTTAAAGTAGAAAATTTTAAAAATTAAAGTCTTTTATAATATAATAATTTAAGAATTACAGTATATTATATTAAAATTTTAGAGATTAAAGTATTATATAGACTATAATTATTAATAATTAATGTGTAATGAAAAAAATTTATAATTTTATAAAAAAAATTAAGTGTTGGATTGTTATAAAATCTCATGGATTAATTCTTTAAAAAAAATAAAAGAAATATCATGGATTAAAAATATTAATTTTAAAATAAAAATAAGTAATGTGTTAATTGTAATGAATTTTTATGAGTATTAAAGCCATGATGCTGATGATGTAGAAAATGCAAGGAAAATTTCATTGATAAATAATATATTGCCCTTAAAATAAGGGGGAATGTGTTATTTGTGATCCATAAACTTTTGTTCTACGTGTTTGAAAGAGATTATGGTTAATAAAAATTTATCATTTTAAAAAGTATTTTTATTAAAAGTATTTTTTAAAATAAGTTGAATTTTAAAATAAAAATTAAATTCGTTGTAATGTTACATTCTAATTAATAGGTTTTGGATCTCAATTGAAGATGTAAGAGCTTGGCAACCGGATGCTCAGGTCATCTGCAATTTTTTCCCTTCAAACTTCAATGTATTGGTTGTATTTTGAATAAAAAATTAACTTTTGTTTTTTAAACAGCGTGTCAAAGTATTAGAATAGAATAGTCAAAGGACCAACTAAATCAACGATTTTTTTCCCAAAAAAAAAAAAAAAAGATCCCCACTTGAACATTTACTCTTCTATCTTCAACATACAAGTCTTTAATTAGGTTAATTTGTTTTATGATTATACATTTTGAATAGAGTTCTCATTTACAGTGTAAATAACATTAGAAACTTTGGCTATGAGAATTAAATATTGTGGGGGTTGTTCCCTTAATGAATGAAGTTTGATTATTATCTTTAAAAAAGAAAAAAGGCTATGAGAAGTGAGAACTCTGTCCTTTAGAAATTGTATATATGGTAGCACTTGGAGCCTTGACCTGATGAATAAGCCTCTTATCAGGAGATGTATAATTCGCACTAAACATGGTGAACTATAATTAAATATAATATATAATGCTGTGTACAAAACCTGAAAATGGATGATGGTTGATTGTCGAGAAGCCTCACCATTCTTCTCTTCATAGGTATAGAAATGAGAAACCACACCACTCACAACCCAAAATTAAAAAGATACAATAAAGGCAGAAATACTAAATGGTAAAAGTGATGAGAAAGAAAATCAAATGAATTAAGAACTGCGAACAAGAACGCTTCGCATCATGTCCTTAAATTCAAAGAAATCGACACGACCATCATGATTACTATCAACAGAGAAGATCATTTGCTGAATTCTATCAAGCTCCTTAGCTTCAGGCATCCCCAATTTTCTCAATACCACTTGCAATTCATGTGCAGAAATAAACCCATCACCATCTTCGTCGAACACCTTGAATGCCTCTGTCAGATCAGATTCTTCCTGTGTCTGCCCATCCACTCCTTCCTCTGAATTCTGTTCTTCGTGGCTAAAGAATGCGTCATCTAGCGATTGATGGAGAACTACAAAATCTTCAAACGCAAGCCCATCATTACCTGGTCTTATGTGAGATCTAATTGTAGATTCAAGCTCAGAGAAATCAGCCTCCAGACCTAAAAGAGACAGTGCTTGGTTAAGGTCCTGAACTGTAATTATACCATCACCGTTTTTGTCGAAAAGGTCAAAGATACGGCGGAGACGGAGAGAATTGAGACTCGGGCTACGGAGACGAAAAGAGGAGGATATTGAGCCTTTCCTGGTAAGACAGGGTTTGCTTTCTGCTTGTGCTTCCATGGCCGTTTCTGTTTTTTTTTTTAACCGTAAAAGTGTTTGATAAAATACCTAAGAGTTGATGAAAAAGAAAATATATGAAATTGGGTTAAAAAAACAAAGAACGAAGAGGGAATATAGACTGGATCAATAGGGGGATTGTCGATATTTTTGAAACGTGAAGCGGAGATTGCAGTATTAATGGGGGATAAAGCGCGTTTACCGGCTTACGTGACCATTTCCTACTTGCTTCCATTCATTTGCCAAATGATTCTAGTCATCCACTATTATTTCAACTTCACTGAAACCAAACGTGTGATCATGAAATTTGATGCTACTTTCTCTTTTTGGATGATAAAAATTAACGATTTGTTAAAATAATCAATTTTATTAAAAACGAGCGTTAATCATAAAGCCCATCTTTCAGCTTTTAAAATTTACGTTAAATATTAAAAATAATCTAATTTTCTTTTTTTATCCAAACACTTCAAAAATTACAAAACTCCTTAATTTCCTCCTAAAATACAATTTATAGCGTTTAGTTTTCTATCCAAACACTATATATATATATATATATATATATATATATATATATATATATATATATATATATATATATATAT
>CANXYC011579115.1:0-11501 GCA_948193065.1 Aleurites moluccanus
CCTAATATTCTTTTCTACCTTCAAATATCATGTTAATTTCCATAAAACTCGAAGGGGTGTGAAATGACCATTTTGCCCCCAGTTCACCAAAAACTCAATTTTTTTCGATTTCTTCCTAACAGCCTTTAAACCACTTTTACATGTATAATACTTCCTAAAACATGCATATACATTCAATTTAAATATAAACATGCAGTAATATATAACTTTCAAACAAAGGACAAATCTTCTAGGTTTGCCCTTTAGAGTTCAGATTCTAAGCTTTAACTGAAGTGTTACATTCTACCCCCTACAATTAAATTCGTCTTCGAATTTACTTTAATGCAATAGGGTAGCAATAAAACCTTACTCATGAAAAAGGTAAGGGTGTCTGTGCCTCATCTCAGCCTCACTCTCCCAAGTACATTCCTCTACTGTCCTATTTCTCCATAAGACTTTAACCATAGGAATGCTCTTATTGCGAAGCTGTCTTACTTGCTGATCAATAATTTCAACTAGTACCTCCTCATAAGCTAAATCTTCATTTATCTCTACATCCTGTAGCCGAAGAATATGGGATGGATCTGATACATATTTCCTCAACATGGAAATATGAAAAACTGGATGCATATGTCCCATATTTGGAGGTAGTGCCAATCTGTAGGACACATTTCCTACCCTGTCTAGAATCTCAAAAGGACTAATATATCTAGGTGACAACTTTCCTTTCTTCCCAAACCTCATAACTCCCTTCATTGGAGAAATTTTTAGGAACACATGGTCACCTACACTAAACTGCACATCCTTTCTCTTAGGATGAGCCTAACTTTTCTGTCTACTGAAGGCAGTCTTAATTCTATCCTTAATCATGGGCACTTTTTCATTTGTCTCTCTAATCAAATCAGGGCCCTCTAATTGCTTTTCTCCAGGTTCTACCTAACATATTGGAGATCTGCACTTTCTTCCATATGATGCTTCATACAGTGCCATATCAATAGTGGAGTGGTAATTGTTATTGTAAGCAACTTCTATCAATGGTAGATAGTGATCCCAGCTACCTTTATAATCTAATACATAGATTCTCAACATATCCTCTAAGATCTGAATAGTCCTCTCTATCTGACCATCTGTCTGTGGGTGAAATGCAGTACTGAAATATAGCTTAGTATCCAATGCCTTCTGAAATTTCTACCAAAATCTAGAAGTAAACTGAGTACCCCTATCAGAAATGATCACTAATGGTACCCCATGCAGTCTAACAATCTTATCAATATACAGTTGGGCATACTGAGCTGCTGTATAGGTAGTCTAGAAAATGAGCTGATTTTGTCAGCCAATCCACTATCACCCATATAGAATCATAGCCTCTCTGTGTCTTTGGCAATGTATAACCTTAAAATGCTTGCAATAAATTTCTATACACCCATAATTAATTATTCTAACTACCATATTTAATTAATCTAAAAGAATATGAAATTTGAAGAAATTTACCTTATTTCTCCAAAAATTGATGTACTGAAATATTCTGCTTGAATCTGACAATTGATGTCTTATAATATGCTAATCTAGAGATCTAATGCATTAATTTTGAATATTAATACCTTAGACAAGAAATAGAATTGATCTGAGAAGAATAGAAGAAGAACGAAGAAAAGAAGAAATAAAATCGTGGAGAAAATGCTATTGGACGCTGGGTTAAATAGGCCACTGTCCAAAATCCCGCTCGCCAGCTCACCAATCCCACTTCATACTTCTCAGCTCGTACTTCCCAGCTCACCAATCCGCTTCAGCAATGCTACCTCGTATAAGCCAGCTCGCCAATCCCACTTCGCATATGCCACTTAGCATATGCTGCCTCTCCAAATTCTTTTCGCGAACTCCTCCTCGCATATGCTGCGTGGCACATGATGCCTCGGCAATGCCTCTTTGCATAATGCCACCTTGCCTATTCCTCTTTGCCAAACGCTACTCACGAACTGCCACTTCGTACATTCCCTCTTCGCCAAACCTTGCTCGCGAACTGCCACTTCGTACATTCCCTCTTCACCAATTTCTCTTCGCCACTTCACTAGCTCGCATTGCCAGCTCGCAAATGCCACCCGCATTTTGCTGGCTCACCATAACCAGTCTCTACCCAAACTGAGACTTTTCCCTGATAACTTATACTTAATCATCTCGCAAATGAGCTACCAACGTCCAAACTTCCTGATTCTTTTTGCCACTTAAAATAAACATATAGGGGATCAACATATCTAAAATTCAAATCATAAAGGCAACTACACTCACCATGGTGACTTCCTAAATTCACCCAGACTTACTGCCCCAAAATCCATATGAATAGTCCTGATATATTTCACTCTCCACTGAGTTATACTTATCCAAATTTCCTGAAATTTTACAGCCAACACCACAATACTTAAAGAAATATTTTTCATGTTTACACCTTTTTCCACTTAAAATAAACATACAGGGGATCAATATATCCAAAATTCAAATCATAAAGGCAACTACACTCACCATGGTGACTTCCTAAATTCACCCAGACTTACTGCCCCAAAATCCATCTGAATAGACCTGATAAATTTCACTCTCCACTGAGTTATACTTATCCAAATTTCCTGAAATTTTATAGCCAACACCACAATACTTAAAGAAACATTTTTCATGTTTACTCCTTTGGCTCAAACTGTCTCAGTCATTCCCAGAAATTCCAAACAGACACAAACTTCCTGCAGAAATACTAAACCAGATAAGTCCTGCTCAAGGAGACATAACTCCTCACACACACAGAATTTTATCAAACCATTTTATAGAATTAAAGGAGAAACATAAATCCATAACTTTTTTTATTACACTTTACCAAATTATTTCTTTTAGATCATGCAATCAATCTCACAAAATCCTATAACCCAGGAATTTCTGAATTTCCCAAACATTCTCATCCTTAATTAATTTAAATTCATCAAATACACAATAAATAAAATACAACAAAATGGCCGATATTACATTCTTCCCCCCCTTAAATAAATTCACACTCTAATTTTTAATAATCTGCCTCAAGCATGAAATTGATGGGGATATTTATCTTGCATGCTTCGCTCACTTTTCCATGGGCATTCTTCTAAAGCTTGGTTTCTCCATAGTACCTTAACCATTGGTATCTCCTTATTCCTTAGCTTCTTAACCATTCGATCCATAATAGAAATTAGAGTTTCTTCATATGTCAAATTCGGTTGAAGGTCCACTTCCGGCACTTGTAGCACATGAGAAGGATCAGCCACATACCTACAAAGCATTGATACATGAAATACCGGATGCACCTTGTCCATACTAGGAGGCAAAGCCAACTTATATGAAACCTCCCCAACCTTATTCAATATCTCAAAAGGTCTAATAAATCTTGGAGATAGCTTGCCTCTCTTGCCAAACCGTAGAACTCCGTTCATTGGAGAGATCTTTAGAAACACAAGATCTCCAATGGAAAACTGAAGATCCTTCCTCTTTGGGTCGGCATAGCTCTTTTGGCAACTAAAAGCTGTCTTCAATCTTTCTCGGATCAATGGAACCTTTTCTGAAGTATATATTATTAATTTCGGTCCTTCGATATGCTTTTATCCAACTTCATCCCAACACAATAGGGATCTGCATTTCCTTCCATACAAAGCTTCATAAAGAGACATCTGGATTGTGGAATGATAGCTATTGTTGTAGGCAAACTCTATCAATGGCAAGTGAGTCCCAATTCCCTCCAAAATCTTGAATGCGCATCCTCAGCATGTCTTCTAAAGTTTGTATGGTCCTCTCTAATTGCCCATCTGTTTGTGGATGAAAAGCTGTGCTGAAATCAAACTGAGTACCCAGACATTTTTACAATTGCTGCCAAAACCTCGAGATGAACTGAGTACCTCTATCTGAGATAATCGAAACTAGAACTCCTTGAAGTTTGACAATCTCATCCACATAAATTTGGGTATACTGAGAAGCTCCATAAGTCATCTTGATCGGCAAGAAATGAGCTGACTTGGTTAATCTATCCACAATGACCCATATCGAGTCATAGCCTCTTGAAGTTCTTAGCAATCCAACCACAAAATCCATAGTTACTCTTTCCCATTTTCATTCTGGCAATGGCAACTCTTGAAGTAACCCCGATGGTTTCTGATGCTCGAACTTGACTTGCTGACAAGTTAGACATTTGGATACATATTCTGCAACATCTCTTTTCATCCCACTCCACCAATATGAATTCTTGATACCATGGTACATCTTTGTTGCACCTGGATGCACATTATACTTGGCATAATGTGCTTCCTTAAGAATCATATCTCTCAACCCATCAACTGCTGGAACATATAACCTGGTACCATGCCTTAACATACCATCATCCACATTAAATCCTGGAGCTTTTTCTGACCCCACATCATCCTTTATCTTCATCAACTGAGGGTCTTTATCTTGAGCTTCTCTAATTTGATCAATGAGAAGTGGCTTGACTTAGACATTTGCCAAAAGCACTCCTGAATCTGACAATTCTAAACTGATTCCCATATCATATAATCTATGTACTTCCCTCACTAAAGACCTTCTACTCACTTGAATATGGGCTAAGCTCCCCAAGGACTTCCTGCTCAGTGCATTAGCTACAACATTAGCTTTCCCTAGATGATATAAGATTTCACAGTCATAATCCTTAAGCAATTTAACCCATCTCCTCTGCCTAAGGTTAAGATCTTTCTGTTGAAATATATATTTTAAACTCTTATGATTTGTGAAAATCTCACACTTCT
Organism: Aleurites moluccanus; assembly: GCA_948193065.1. NCBI lineage: Eukaryota > Viridiplantae > Streptophyta > Magnoliopsida > Malpighiales > Euphorbiaceae > Aleurites > Aleurites moluccanus. Next base: position 4,767 of record CANXYC011579115.1, read on the forward strand.
CACCATACAAGTAGTGTCTCCAGATCTTCAATGCAAACACTACTGTAGCAATCTCAAAATCATGAGTTGGATAATTCATCTCATGCTTCTTCAACTGCCTAGAAGTATAGGCTATCACCCTTCCATGCTGCATAAGCACACAACCAAGCCCCACTCTCAATGCATCGCAATACACTGCATATCCTCCTTTACCCGACGGCAAAGCTAAAACAAGTGCCATGGTGAGAAAAGTCTTTAACTTATGGAAGCTCTCTTTACAAGCATCTGACCATAGGAATTTAACTTGCTTCTAGGTAAGCTTACTCAAAGGAGCTGCAATCTTGGAGAAGTCTTGAACAAACCTCCTGTAGTAGCCTGCCAAACCCAAGAAACTTATAACTTCCGAGACATTTGTGGGTTTAGGCCAGCTAAGTATTGCATCAACCTTTCTAGGATCAATTTTAATCCCCTCTTTGCTCACTATATGCCCCAGAAAGCCCACGTTCTCAAGCCAGAATTCACACTTCTAACAGTTGGCAAATAGTTGATGCTCTCTCAAAGTCTGTAACACAATTCTAAGGTGTTCCTCATGCTCTTCTTTACTCTTAGAATATACAAGAATGTGATCTATAAACACAATGACAAACTTGTCCAAGAATGGCTTGAACACCCTATTCATCAAATCCATAAATGCAACTGGTGCGTTGGTCAATCCAAATGGCAACACTAAGAATTCATAGTATCCATACCTGGTCCGGAATGTCGTCTTCGATACATCCTCATTCCAAAGTCTCAACTGATAGTTCCCCGACCTCAAATCTATCTTGGAGAAATGACTTGCACCTTGCAACTGATCAAATAAATCATCTATTTTTGGCAAAGGATACTTATTCTTGATAGTTACCTTGTTGAGCTGCCTGTAGTCAATACACAATCTCATAGAACCATTTTTCTTCTTCACAAAGAGTACAGGTGCTCCCCATGGTGAACTACTGGGTCTAATAAATCCTTTGTCAAGCAGATCTTGCAATTGAGTCTTCAATTCTTTCAACTCAACTAGTGCCATATGGTAGGGAGGAATATAAATCGGACTCGTGCCAGGTAGCAACTCTATACTGAACTCTATCTCTCTATCCGGTGGCAAACTAAGTAATTCTTCAAGAAATACATCCGGGAACTCATTGACTATTGGAATTTGCTCCAAGCCTTTCACTTCCTTAAAAGTATCCCGGACATATGCCAAATATCCTTGGAAACCCTTTCTCAACAACCTTCTTGCCCTTATGGCAAATATCACATTGTATGGTACCTCGCTCCGCTCCCCTTGGAACTCAAATTCCTCACCCGAAGGTGGCTTAAATACAAGCTTCTTCCCATTTCAATCTATAATGGCATAATGCTTGGACAACTAATCCATGCCCAATATCACATCAAACTCCAACACTGGCAATTCAATCAAATCCACATTCAAGTTCTTGCCACCTATGCTAACCACACAGGATGGATAGGAGTTTTGAACTTTAATCTCTTCCTCTAAAGGAGTAGAAACAACTAACACACTCTCAAGCAATTTACAAGGCAGATGCAACTTCTTAGCAAAACATGATGATACAAAGGAAAACGTAGCTCCAAAATCAAACAATCCTCTAGCATTCAAAGATTGAATTGGAAGAATACCTGTAACCACTGTGTTGGATGCTTGGGCTTCATGCTGAGCTAAAGTAAAAACTCTCCCTCTACCTCTACCCATAGGAATCGATCCAGAAGCCTGAGCCTCATGCTGACTTGATCCTCTGCCAACCTCAACAGTCCTGCCCAAAATACCTCTACCTCCCCCTGGCTGCTAACTGATGCTCCTCTCTCTGCTCATCTGAACTGTAGCCTGAGAAGCCTGAGGTCTACCTCCAAAGGGTAGTTGTGGACAATTCTTGAGAAAGTGACCTTGCTGTCCATATCTAAAACAAGCTCCTGATGCATAATGACAAGGCCCACTATAAAATTTGCCGCATGCAGGACACAGAGGTTTAAGAACCCTGGGTGATGCAAAACTAGCTGATCTCTGACTCATCTGAGAAGTAGGTCCAAGAGTAGTCCTACTCTGTTGTAGTCTCCCTGAAGATCCTCTATACCCACTTCTAGGAACTGACTGATGAGCCACTACCATAGTCTTCACCCCACTATCTGGTTTGGAAGAACTATCAGCCTTGAACTTCTTCTTTTCAACCCGCTTTGATCTAGCTTACATTTCCCTGTTTTCAATTATCCTAGCTTTGTCCACCAACTTGAAATAAGAATCAAATTCAAGTGCAGCTAGGAGTTTGAACAATGGAGCCGCTAACCCTCTGCGGAACCGCTGAATCCATGCCGCTTTTATAGGCACTAATGCAGGAGCAAACTTACTTAGCTGGCTGAACTTCCTGGTGTACTTTGAAACACTCATACCAGGGGTTTGAACCAATCTCTCGAACTCCAGGGACTTAGCTTCCCTCACACTCTCAGGAAGAAATTCATTCAACACTAATTCTTTGAATCTTTCCCAAGATAACTCTTCATTATCCCGAAGCATACTAGAAATGCTTCTCTTAAACCAGTCTTTTGCTTCATCCTTTATTAGATAACCCACAAACTCTATGGCTCTTCTGTCAAGAATCTGTAAAATTTGCACTTTCTCTTCAATTTCTTCTAAGAAATCTGTAGGATCCACTTCCCCTTTATATTCTGAGGGCTTGAGCTTTAGAAATCTTTCAAATGATACCTCTTCCTCATGGCGCACTACCGGTGTAACTACTGGAGGAATAGAGATTTCTGGAACCTGAGCTAGAGGTACCTGCTGCTGCCTCTGCTGAGTAATGAACTCAGCTATCATTGCATAGTTCCTCTGCAGCTGTTCTAACTGTTGTGCCATATGAGCCACATCCACTGGTAGCACAAGAGGAACCTCATCACCTCCAATACCGCCTATAGAACCATCTTCAGAAGGTAAATCCCACCTAGGATGGCCTCGACCTCGTCCTCTTCCGCTTCATGGAGGCATATCGATACTGATAAGAAGAACAAACATTATAAGACTCATTACGCATAATTAACGTAGATATATACCAAAGGAAGACACAATTGGACAATACACAATTCCTATGCTCCGTAGTTATCATAATCAATACTTATACTAGTGCTCATGCATCTCTATCTATCTTCTAAGCTAAGGATTATAAACCTAGGGCTCTGATACTACCTCTGTCACACCCCAACTCTAGTGGTACGATGGTCCTAGGGAAAGGGTAGGCTTAAGGCCACTATAAACCCGTATCACTCTCATATCCTGGATCTCATTAATATTACACATTTATATTAAATATAGATATCATATAATAATCATTTCTATGATCAATATAAGCATAATTCATATCTTTCTTTTTATATCATTTCATAAATTTTCTCTTATTCCTTACTGATCAAAAGATGCATCTCACATCACTAAGGAACAAGAGTAACCCAATAAATCATACATCAAAATACTATCATCCTCACTGACTAACTACGGAGCTCTAGAGTATACTCCCATTACATATAGTGTTATAATACCATTCAATGAATATACATAATCATATTTCAAAATAATTACAATGAAGGCTTCTTGGAAGAATGAGTCAAGAAGCTGGATCTTCTCTACTAGCTCCTTCACGAGCTACACTATCACCTGAAATCCACAGAAGAGGAGTGAGCCTTCAACTCAGTAAGATATGAACGTGCAATAGGAAAGAAATACATATACATATATATACATATATAATCCGAAAGAAATAGCAATTTCAAGAACATGGATACAAATCAGAAAGTTGTTAGGCTTACAAGAAACAGAAGTGCTCATAATCGAATAGCACTATCAAATATCATGGTAGAACTACAGAGTGCATCAGTGGCCATGCTACCTATCACAACAGAGCGCATCAGTAGTCCTTGCTACCTTATCGCAAACGCATGCTTGGCCAGGCATACGCCTAGAGCTCGTGGTCCCCTCTAGGTGGAACACTGGTACAGTAATCCTACCAGCTAGGTTCCCAAAGTGCACGATGGACCAATGAGTTTACTCTCATTGGGAAGAGCGTTCTATCCATAGGGTCATGTGGTTTCATCTCACAAGAACATATTGGTCACAAGACCATCAATATATATCATAATTTCAGTCAATTTAACAAGTAAGAAACAAGTAGGAATCATATGAACTTGGTCCGAGAAAGTTAACCAAGTCACTTACATTATATACATATATATTGAAATCACATGTAATAGCTGAAAATTTTCAGTTTAAGGGTATCATAAAATTTATTATTTCATGGTCCGATAATACAATATCAAGCATATAAGAATTATGTAGGTGAACATTAAGAATATTGGATCATATTATTTCAAGAAAGTAGCAAACAAATGCAATGTTCCTACTTACCTCTACACAATTTATCCTTGAATTCCTTTCAGCAGTTTGGCTAACACAATTCTCCTCAATTTCCTTGATTTCCCTCTCCTAAGAAATTTCTCCAAATATACAAAATTAGGGCTTTTCCTAAACCAATAATATTCAACATGATTTCTTAATAATTAACCATCTTTGAGTTTCTATTCTTTATTCCCAACATCAATTTTAATTCATCTCTTAAAGAAAAATCTGCATTAAATTCGAATTTACTGTTCATGTTACTATTCATGACAGTCCATTAATTCTGATTCCTCTAACATTAATTACAATGTATAACCTTAAAATGCTTACAATAAATTTCTATACACCCATAATTAATTATTCTAACTACCATATTTAATTAATCTAAAAGAATATGAAATTTGAAGAAATGTACCTATTTCTCCAAAAACTGATATACTAAAATATTCTACTTGAATCTGACAATTGATGCCTTATAATATGCTAATCTAGAGATCTAATGCATTAATTTTGAATATTAATGCCTTAGACAAGAAATGGAATTGATCTGAGAAGAATAGAAGAAGAACGAAGAAAATAAGAAATAAAATCGTGGAGAAAACGCTACTGGACGCTGGGTTAAATAGGCCACTACCCAAAATCCCGCTCGCCAGCTCGCCAATCCGCTTCTGCAATGCTAGCTCGCATAAGCCAGCTCGCCAATCCCACTTCGCATATGCCACCTCACCAAATTCTCTTCGAAAACTCCTCCTCGCATATGCCGCCTCGCACATGCTGCCTCGGCAATGCCTCTTCGCATAATGCCACCTCGCCTATTCCTCTTCGCCAAACCTTGCTCGCGAACTGCCACTTCGCACATTCCCTCTTCGCCAAACCTTACTCGTGAACTGCCACTTCACACATTTTCTCTTCAGTAATTTCTCTTCCCCACTTCACTAGCTCGCATTGCCAGCTCACAAATGTCACCCCGCATTTTGCTGGCTCGCCATAACCAGTCTTTGCCCAAACTGAGACTTTTCCCTGATAACTTATACTTAATCAGCTCGCAAATGAGCTACCAACGTCCAAACTTCCTGATTCTTTTTGCCACTTAAAATAAACATGCAGGGGATCAACACATCCAAAATTCAAATCATAAAGGCAACTACACTCATCATGGTGACTTCCTAAATTCACCTAGACTTACTGCCCCAAAATCCATCCATATAGACCTGATAAATTTCACTCTCCACTGAGTTATACTTATCCAAATTTCTTGAAATTTTACAGCCAACACCATGATACATAAAGGAACATTTTTCATGTTTACTCCTTTGGCTCAAACTATCTCAGTCATTCCCAGAAGTTCCAAACAGACACAGACTTCCTGCAGAAATACTAAACCAGACAAGTCCTGCTCAAGGAGACATAACTCCTTACACACATAGAATTTTATCAAACCATTTGATAGAATTAAACGTGAAACATAAATCCATAGCTTTTATGTTTTACACTTTACCAAATTATTTCTTTAAGATCATGCAATCAATCTAAAAATATCCTGTAACCCAAGAATTTCTAAATTTCTCAAACATTCTCATCCTTAATTAATTTAAATTCATCAAATACACAATAAATAAAATACAACAAAATGGTAGATATTACAGAATGGTAAAATCAAACACTTACCAAAAGTTCTTCAAAAACTTCAAAACTTTTATTTTTAGCTTTTTCTTATTTTTCCTTAGAATCTAAAGCTATATTTGTATTTGGGCTAATGGAATTAGTATTTTCTATCAAAAAATGGAAGAAAACTTTAAGCTTTGGTGTTCCATCAAGGTGGCCGAACCATGGAAGGAGAAGAGAGAGAAAAGTTTGAATGGGAAATGGCTAAGGAAGAAGATGGAGGTGGAAAAAATAAAATAAATATCAAAGGCATGATCCAATACATTAGGCTTATGATCGAAATGGTGAAACTTAGCCATCCAACCATCCATTTCTTCATCATTTCATCCAATGGTTAGATTTAGATGAGCCTAAAAGGATAACATAAGCTTGCATATACCATATAAGTCCATATATCAAATGAAAAGACTAAATTGCCCTTAGGATTAGATTTGATCCTTATCCGAGCAGCTTTGCCCGGACTTATCTTCTACCGGGTTTAATTCTCCAACAAATCTTCAAATAAATATAATATTATCATTTTCATGTCCTAATATTCTTTTCTACCTTCAAATATCATGTTAATTTCCATAAAACTCGAAGGGGTGTGAAATGACCATTTTGCCCCCAGTTCACCAAAAACTCAATTTTTTCCGATTTCTTCCTAACAGCCTTTA
>CANXYC011579222.1:0-15991 GCA_948193065.1 Aleurites moluccanus
CTGCTCAAATAAATAAAATAAGGCCATTTTCAAGTCTTTAAATTATTTTCTCTCTTTAAATATGATATTAAATCCATAAAATTCCGATGGGCGAAAAATGACCATTTTGCCCCTAGTTCACCAAAAACTCAAAATTTCCCGGTTAAGTCCTAACAGCCTCTAAACCACTTCTATACCTAAAATTAATTCAAATAACATGCATAACTATTTATTTCATGCATAAACATACATCATTAACAATACAAAAAGAAAGAAAAAATTTCTCCCTCTATTGCCCCTCTAATGGTTTGGGTTAGCTTCTAGCTGAGGTGTTACAATTACCACTGGTCGAACTATTTTAGTTCACATCATGTCTATTATAAAAGCTATGGTCACCAAGGCATCATCAAATTGGTTCTTTGCTCAAGGCAAATAATGGAAAGATAGTTCATGAAAGTTTTTTGCTATATCACAAACGCACTCGTAGTAAGGAACTAAGCAGTCTTCCCTAATTTTCCATTTACTAAGAGCTTGGGAAACAATAAGGTTGTAATCATCGTAGACTTCTAAGTAACCAAATCTCATGTTTACAGTGCATTCTAGCTCGTAGATGCACACTTTATACTCAACTTTATTATTGGTTACCTCGAAGGCTAGTTTGACAGCTATGGAAATGATCCCAGCGTGGCATTACTAACATAACACCGACACCATACCCTCTCTTATTGGCTACTCCATTTTAGTAAATTTTCCATACCTCGGGCTCTAACTCCATGATATCCTTATTTGAGAAATCTAGCTCAAATGACTCATCACCTTCGACAGGGGTTGCAACTAATTGATAAACTATTACACTCCCTTTGATTGCTTTCCTCATGATATACTTCAAAATCAAATGTCATGAGAATAACCAACAAACATGCCATTTTATTATCAAGAATCGACCTCTTTATAAGGAATTTTAAGGTGCCCTTGTCATCAATGACATGAGTGGTATAAGAACCCAAGTAGTGTTGACACACCCATACCAAGGCAAGCCATAATCGCTCAATCTGATTGTATTTGAGTTCATTAGCAAACATGCACTAGCTTAGGTAGTAAATTTCATTTTCTTTATGTGAATATATTGCATCCTAAGCGAGCATTGCACCCATTGCCTCCTGAGTGACAGAAAGGTAAAATAGTAAAGGTTTTCCTGGTCTAGTCGACTATGATACATGAGAGTTTAACATATACTCCTTGATCTTTTCTAAGGCTTTATGGCAGTTTTCATTCAACTGTTTAAAGAAGAAAGATGAGTTTTGATGTGTTTACCTATAAAAAAATTCATTAAACTTATCAAACTAACTTATACCCTTTTCAACAACTTGAAAATAGGCCCACAAATGTTAGCAAATTGGGCAATGAACCAGCTGATGTACTGTAGCCATCATAGGAATCCCTAATCTTTTTTTCTCTTTTAGGAGTTGGCATTTCTAAAATGGCTTTTGATTTTATTGGATCAACCTTTATTCCATTCATATTGACCATGTGTCCTAGAAACACCCCCTGAGGATGCCCCAAACAAGCTCTTGGCTGGATTCAATTTTATGTTGTACTATCTGAGCTTAAGGAAAAACTAACTCAAAGCATCCAAGTGTCATGCGTTGTCTCAGATTTAATGACCATATCATCCACATATACTCTAACATCTTTGTGTATCATATCATGGAAGAGGGTAGTGACCATTCTCTGATAGGTTGCCCTGGCATTTTTTTAGACTAAAAGGCATGACCCTATAGTAGTAGGTGCCCCATTCAGTTACAAATGTTGTTTTCTCCTTATCAGGTGGTTTGACTTGAATCTGATTATAACCCGCATACAGGTCAGTCAAAAAGACCACCTCAGATCCTATCATGTGGTTGACTATTAAGTCAATATGGGGTAAAGAAAAGTCATCCTTGGGATAGGTTTTGTTCAGATCTCTGTAATCCACACATGTTCTCACCTTTCCATCATTCTTGTGGATCGATACTATGTTGGCCAACCATGATGGATATGTAATAGCCTCGATGAATTCATAGTCCAAAAGCTTCATTACTTCCTCCTTCTCAAAGACCATTTTGCTTTAAGTCTTCTTAGTTTTTATTTGACTGGCTTTATATGCTCATAGGTCAAAATTTTGTGAACCACTATGCTTGGATTAATACCTGTCATATCCTTGGGTTCCCATGCAAAGCAATCTATGAATTCTTTAATTACAATTCATAAGTTTGTTTTATCAAAGTATAATGATGCAACGTATGTGATTTTTGTTTTATCATATGTGACAAGGTTAATTGATTCTTTGCTCTTTTTCTTTATTTCATTTTTCTCACTTTCTTTTGATATCTCATTCAGATTGGATTCACTGGTAAGTGAAAAATTAGACATAAGCATATAATAGGAAATATCAAACTTTTCATTTCTGATAAAAGTTCCATCATCATCAGTTACATTAAAGTTAAAAGAAAGACTGGGGAAATTAATTATAGACTCAAAAGAGGAAAAAGGCTCAATTAACTCAGTCTTTAACTCAGGTTTGGATTCTGAGTTGGACTTTGAATTGATTGGATAGTTAAGCTAAACAAGAGATTCAACATCTGGATAGGAATGCTTCTCATAGTGCCAATTATCAAGTGGGGCCAGGCTTATAGGATGAGCTTTATAGGGTCTATTTATACTCCACTTTATACCAAAGAAACCTGCTCAAAGAGAGTGGCTTCCATATTCTTTTCCCAATCCAAGTCTAGCATGTAGATGAGTTCATAATCCTCTAAGATGAGTTTGACATCAAAGAAAAATTAAAAACTATGGGTCAGTTTCTTGGTTATAGGGCAATATTGGGGTTCAGGAAATCCACAGTAAGGGAAATATTCTCCTTCTTTCACAAAGTACCCATTCAAGGTTTTGAAATAAGAACACATCTCCCAATCATATGCCACACCTTTCTTGCGGGCCCTGAGTTCTGGCTTTGGCCCTTTCCTCTACCTCCTCTAAGTCTGCTTCGATGGGCTGATAGCTGTAAGGCCTCGCCTGAGCACCATTACTCATGGCCGGCTTATAGGAACTGGAACGCCCATTTCAAGTTTGATCTCACATTAGTGAAATACCTGGCCACCTTGAAGTTCTATTTAGCTTCTTTTGAAAATTGTTTCATTTTTGTTTTGAAACTTATTTTGAATTCAAGTCTGTTTTGAAAATAATTTTTGGGGACTTGCCATCTTAATGTTATTTTTGTTTGGAAAATTAAAGGAAAAACCCAAAAATGGCTCTAATTTAGTTTCCATAATGGATAGAATCACTAGACCTTCAAACTGTATGAGTTTAGGGACTAGGTTTTTTATTTAAGAAATTTTGACTTTGCTTAAAATTATGATTTCATGAACAAAATAATATTTCATGATAGTTATATGGATGCTAAATCAGTAAATAAATCAGAAAACGATAAAGAATTTAAATAATTACATCGATAATAATTAAGGATACTAACTCTAGCCCTTATGGATTCTAGGTTAATTATAAATTCCTTAATTTGAATAAAAATTAAAGCAATTAAAGGAAAAAAATGATTTTTAAGGCTTTTGGATTTGATGTTTGATTAAAAGCATGCTTATGTATCATGTTTGAATGGGAATCAAAATCCGTATAGTTTGCCCTGCTTATGAGAGGATTTTCAATTTGGTCATAAAATGAATTTGGCATTTGGTTGGGTCAAAGGCAGGGTGTGGATCAGTCTTATAGGTCTGCTTCAAAGTGATAATTTTTTTATTTGGAGGAAGTCTAATTATACCTTCCTTGAAAATTTGCGGGTCGGAGGTGGTTGGAATGCTTGCCGGACCAGAGTTCCACCTTTTGGGTCGATTGAGTGGGGTTGAGTCGATTGCTCTTTTTTGCTTTCTCACTAAATTAGTCTAAGGAAGACTAATTTAAGGCACTATTGGCAAAGTGTAGGTCTTCAACTTCTTAAAATCAAAGGATGACATGAGAAGTCGGTGTTGCTTAAGGAAAGCAAAACTGCTTGAAAATTGATGAAATTCCTTAGAAGGAGAGAAGAGAGAGCTTGCTTGAGAAAAATTTAAATCAAAAGGCTAGTGTATATAATATAGAGGGGTGAGAGACTATTTATGGAGTGCTGAAGGGCATTCTGGTCATTTGGACCAGTTAAAATCTAGTAGATCCGCCAGATGTGTCTGGCATTGTCCACCAGACACATTAGTAGATTTAGGCCTTATGCTTGGCGGATTGGAGTTGTGTAAGTGGCAGACCGCCTTACTGGTGGATTCTACCACTCTTACTGGTGGATGACACCAATAAGAGCTGGCAGATTCAACTGGCTTGGGTGATGGATCTTGCGCGTTCGTTCGTTCTTCATCCATTCATCTATCTCCAAGCCTCCAACTGTTATCGTTAGGTCCAGTATGATTCCATCTAATGTTTGGGGGTGCGAAATCCCGTGTTCACAGCTACCCCATCAAGTTTGGCAGTCCCAACCAATGAACTTGATAGAGATGGGCTGGGATGCTTTTGTCTGTTTGAAGTGATAGAAATGCGTCTAGAGACTATTTAAGGCTGTCTACTACCTTGGGGATGTGTTTTGTTGCAATCAAACTAATATTTTTTCTAGTATTTTGGCATTTTTGGTATTTCCTATATAACAAAAACAATTTGAGTCAGATTTAGACAAATAATAGCTCAAAAAATAAAGAAAATTCACACGGGCATGGTAGAGTTGATGGTTCTGAAATCCAAGGTAAAACGAGCTAGATAATATATTCCCACGCATTTGTGGCAAGCTATAATTTTCTGTTGAAAAGCTATAAATAGGTGTTCTCCCTACTCATTTCTTCACTTTATTTCAACCTTCCTCATCTCTCTCTAGACTTTCTCTCACTAAACTATTGCTTTGTTTTTAGCTCCAAATGTCTTTCACTTTAGAGAGTCTTATTAATAGGGGTAGTAGGTACAACCCACCTAAAGAGAATGATGATCCAGAGGTTTTGTGAAAGAAGCCCGAAAAGCACATATCTTAGACCGGCCAAATGGAGATATGATTTTCTAATATGTTCATTTTTATCTTGTTTATCTGTTAACAGTCTTATTGTCTATTTTTTGATCTGTTTGTCTAATTAATAGTCTTGTTGTATGAATAACGGTATGTTTGTCTATTTACCATTTTGTTTGGCTGAATGACAGTTTGTTTGTTTGATTATCATTTTTCTTGTCTGATTACGATACTGCTTGTTTGATTACTATTCTATTTGGGTGATTATCATTCTATTTGGCTAATTGATATTCTGTTTATCTAATTACCACTTCGTTTGGCTAATTACCATTCTATTTGGTTGAATGATAGTTTGTTTGTCTGATTATCACTTTGTTTGTCTGATTATCATTCTATTTGTTTGATTACTATTTTGTTTGGTTGAATGACAGTCTATTTGTCTAATCGCCATTCTACTTGCCTAATTACCATTTTGTTTGGCCAATTAACATTATGTTCTGCTAATTACTATTTTGTTAGTATGATTATCATTTTCTTTGGCTGAATGAAAGTCTGTTTATCTAATTATTACTTTGTTTGTCTGATTACCATTTTACTTATCTGATTACAATTCTGTTTGGTTGAATAACATTTTGTTTATCTGATTACCACTCTATTTGTTTGATTAGCTTTCTGCTTTTCTGATTATCGTTATGCTTGGCTGAATGACAGTCTATTTATTTGATTACCACTCTGCTTGGCTAATTACCATTCTGCTTATCTGATTAACACTTTGTTTGGCTGAATGACAGTCTGTTTGTTTGATTATGGATATGCTTGGCTAAATGACAGTCTGGTTGATTGATTATCAAATTGCTCGTTTGATTATGGATCAGTTTGGCTGAATGACAGTCTATTTGTTTAATTGCCATCATGTTTATCTGATTACCATTATGTTTGGCTTCCTATATTTTTGTTTTTCTACAGTGAGCCACCATTAAGAATAGGGGTGGTGTCCATAACCTATCTTTTGTCCGCACTACTGCGAGTGAGGGTGCAAGCTTGAGGAGAGCACTAGAACCAACTAGGTTCCATTATTTTATGAGCATTGACTTGGGAGGTGAAAGCCATATTGATTTGATTAAGGCTTTTGCTGAGATGCAGTGTGATACCACTAACACCTTCCACTTTCCTTACAGAGACTTACAACGACTCCTTTAGATGTGAGCAAGCTGATAGGAATTCGATTTGGCACCCGTCCGTTAGATTTATGGTGGATTGGAGAGATGAGTATTTTGACAATGAGCTAGTAGAGATAATTGGTGGTGTTCCTTAAAAGGATCAAAGCACAGTCTCCCAATCTTAGCATTTAAGGATCAACCTATGTCAAAAGCTGTAGGAAACATCGATAATGTTGCCCATCTCTGTTTGCTTCTCATCATCGGGTGTACTTTAGGAAATTCAAGTTGAGATATAGTGGACCTTAATCTAATATGGAGCTTGGATGATTTGTCCATTTATTGGTGAATATGATTGGGGAGCTGCGATATGACGGATCTACTTTGTGGCTCTTATACCTCTTATAGGGGAACTTGTTTCATCTGGGAGGTAAACCTTTGACTTGTTGCTTTGCTTTTTATTCCATTTAGTGTTTTATCATTCTATTTGATTGGTTGCTATCTGTTTGCTCTGATATCTTATTATTTGATATGTTATGACTTATTTAGGCTTGGTTATATGAACACTTTCTTGTGATTTCCCTGAATCTGAAATCATCGAGACTTGATATATTCGCTGCAGGTTGCCGTTGGGTCAAGAAGAATTGGGCGGACATTGGAAGGTGAAACTTTCATACTATGTGATCTTTTTTTGGTGCGCTGATGCCAAACCATGTATTTTGCTGTGGTCCTTTTTTGGTGCACTGATGCCAAGCCATGTATTTTGCTATGGTCCTTTTTTGGTGCACTGATGCCAAGCCATGTATTTTGCTGTGGTCCTTTTTTGGTGCGCTGATGCCTAGCCATGTATTTTGCTGTGGTCCTTTTTTGGTGCGCTGATCCAAACCATGTATTTTGCTTACTTTCTTAGCTGTTCCTTTAATTATTTTTTATTTTGATCAAGTGTGGTTTATAGGTCTCATTTCAGCCATACGGGGAGAGATTAAAATTTTTACCAGATGAGTTGCAGTTATATCAAGGTTTATTTAAGTGTCAAGTGCTCCTGCGGTCCCTTTATTTTCATTTATATTTTCTGAGAGAGAGAGTGACTGCACAGACTGTGGGTTAGAGGGTGGTTTTAGATCATCCTCCTATGGACATGCAACGAGAGAGGAGCTTTAAGGCTCCTGCTGAGCCATATGAGAGGATTTCTTGGGAGATATTTTACTAGTATGAGGAATCCTATATTATTTTCTGTAATACCTGTCTGATGGGCCCCGTTGTTAATCTGTGTAGTCTGAAGAGCCACCCTGTTATGGCATCCATCAATCCGATAGTCTGTTCATCTTTTAAGCCTATGACTAAACCTCCTTCCAAGACTTCGACAAATCCAAGCTTTATTGTTTCTTATAGGTTCCCGATACCTGCCATTGACCCTAAGCCTGCTGCTGAGCCTTAGACGTCTTCTGCTGATGCTCTTTAGAGGATTATTCACTAGCGGTTTAAAGAGATTGAGTACTTCGATCGATATGGCTGGCCCCATGTTCACTAGACTACGGCCTAGATGAACCCCTTGTTGTTGTCGCTTCCTCCATATCAGGAGGTAATTCTCATTGTCTTGTTCATTTTTTTGCTTTTGGGAATACTTCTTCCCTAATATGTTCTAATTTGCATTTGTCTGTTTTCTTTTGCACCTTCCCAAGGACCAGATCTTTCATATGTATCAAATTTCATAGAGGATAGAGCTAGAGATGAGTAATATGTTGATCACAGCTACTGATGCCTTTTATTATGCTTTCTCTGTATTTTTACTTGGTCCGTACTGGGCTAACTTTATAAGATAAAAAATGAATGCTTTATGTTGGATGCATGTAATGTATGTTTGATATGTTGACTTTTACCTGATTGACTTATGATGGATGTTACGAATGTTTGCTTCTATGTATGATATACGTAATGCATGTGATTTTTTTATTAAATCATATGCTGAAAATGTTGGTGTATGCATGGAAATGCCCTAAAATATTTGAGAAAATGTGTCAGATTGTGAAAAACTAATGGAAATTGAGTGTTGAGAAGTCATTGCAGGACAAGGGAAAAGCTGCCACAACCGTGTTTGATGGATGCCACCAGGTAGGCTAGTGGATTTCACTAGGTAGTGGTGGCCGATCTGCCACTACATCTTGGCTAATCCACCAAACCTGTCTGGTGGATGACACCATACAGGGGTGATGGATCAACTGGATCAGGGTTTTTATTTTTTATTTTTGGGGTTGTTGACTATAAATACCCCCTTTTAACATATGATGTGGCTCTTTGTCATTTCAAATCCTCCCACTCCCTCTTTTTTTTTTTTTCTTTGGTGGGTTTTTTTTCCTATATGGAATCCTCTTTCAGTCATGGTCGATTTTTGTGGGTCAAAAGTTTGGACAAGGTAGAGAAAATAAATTTGGGTCATTATAGCATCAACTTTATTTTGACACTAAAGGGTGTAAGATTGGATTAGGAGTTCTTGGGTGCATGTTTACGGTTTTGGGACCCAACTGACTATATATTCCGCTTTAGAACAAGCATGGAGGAGCTACACCCCACTTTTGAGAAATTCAGTGCTACTCTTTGTAGTAGTCTGGATGCTACCCTGGCTAGGCTAGAGCATTAGGCTGGATATTTTCAATCCTTTTAGAGGCTGTTGCGAGTGTGCTATGATTTTGCCATATCTATTATAGAGGATGGTCGGATCAACTTGGCTATAGTTATGGAGGACTTTATGGATTTTAGTGATTTTGGAGATGTGGTCAGGCAAGGGCTTGGGATGGCTTTATTGGTATTGTGTATGACGGCTAGGTATCTGTTTCCTAGGTCTCCAGGATGGGGTAGTATAGAGATGGTGGAGTTGGTTGCCCAGATGGGGCAAGGCTTATCTGTTGCTGGGATAGTTCTTACTGAGACATTGGCTTGCTTATATAATGGGTGTAGGGTAGACGAGCTATGGTCTGTTAGCCCGAAAATTCTCCAAGTGAGAAAATGATTCTTTTTGTGGATGTTATTTTGTCTTTCTATTTAGACTATCCTATTTGACTGGTTTGGGTAATCTAATTGGTCTGGCTAGTTTGCTTTGCTAGTATGATTGGTCTGGGTAGTCTGACTAGTCTGGTTAGTTTGCTTTGCTGGGTATGACTAGTTTGTTTAGTATGGTTTAGCTAGTCTATTTAGTTTTGTTTGACTGACCTGTTTAGTCTAGTTTGGCAGGTCTATTTAGCTTGGTTTGACTTGTCGATTTAGTTTGGTTTGGCAGGTCTGTTTAGCTTGGTTTGACTAGTCAGTTTAGTCTAGTTTGATTTGTTTGTTTATCTTGGTTTGACTTGTCTATTTAGTCTGGTTTGTCTAGTCTGTTTAGTTTGGCTTAACTGGTCTGTTTAATTTGGTTGGTCTGATTGCACCCCTTTTTCAGGTCTAATTTAAGGATGACCTCCAAATAGAATGCCCTATACATCAAGTTATCGGACGTGGAGGACCTTGGTCCGCTTTTATTATAAGCATGAGTAGATTAGCTAGCTGTTTGAGTTAGGTTCAAAGGACATCTTATGGTTCTATTCTTGGTATAGGATCCATTCTTTCATGATAGTGAGTTATGGGTACAACATTGTTTATCTAATTATTCTCTACATGATCACCTTTTACCCAGGGGCTAAGACTTTGAGACAGATGGGCCTGTCTCAGGGGGATTCTGCTAGATGGGCCTTTTTTTTTATTTTCCTTTATTTTTTTTTACTGTGGCTAGGGCTATTTTGGGTAGCTAGAGAAGGAGGATGTATTTGGTGAGTCCATCTAGATAGGCTAACCAGATGGATGGTTATGATGCTTAGCTCATAAAGAGAGTTTGACCTACAAAGAGGGTGTGCAAAGTGACTCTAATTTGATTGATAGAGGGATATTGGGGACTGAGGATGACTTTAGACCAAGTGCTGACATTGAGGGAGGTGTAATGCAGACTACTGGAGTTGCAATAGTTAAGGTAGAGATGTCTGACACTTTGGAGGATGATAATGACTCAGATGGGAATAGAGACATTCATCCGAGGAGGATGAGGATGAGAACAGACTTAATGGACTAGTTTGTTTAGCCGTAGATTTATTTTTCTGCTTTAGGATTTTGACTTTGATTTCGGAGGTCTGTTTTTTGTTGACCTAATAGACTTTTGTCTAGTCATGAATTTTGTGTACTTGACTGGATGACATTACATGATACTTATAGACGAGACAATATTTACTAAACTGTAACAATACGACATGATTTTTAACGAGTCACGATACCTTATATATTTTGTCACCAGAATGAGGATTGGTAAATGACATGTACAAATGAGATATCATAGTTGTTTTCCTTTTCTTCTCTCTTTTTTATTTTTCTTATTTTCTTATTTCTTTTATATTTTATTATTATTTGTTTCTAGCCTTAATTTTTGCCTAAACTGCCCTTTTGGATTTTCAATTTAGCAGGCTTAAAAAGAATTAAATAACCATTCAATTATTTTGATATAAAATGATAATTTTATTATGATATGGACCACGCCTAATTAGGGCTACTTACATATCTCAATTTCTTGCTCTTTTCTTTTCATCCATCATTTTTTCGAGAATTAGGTCCACGTAGTTCTTGTTTGTACAATTCATGCTTTGATTATAATGAAACAAAGTAAAAAAGATGACTATACAAAATTTCTCTTCAGCTGATCGAGATTGCAAGGACTTGAGAATTCATTGTCATCTAAATCCATTAATATGGTCACCAATTAGAACCCTTTTGAGCACATATGGGCAAATCCAGTTAGGTCTGAATTTGCCACTTAGATCATGAATGGGAGTTTTGATTTCCTTTAATACCAAGTTGCCTTCTTCTAAACCTCTGTTGAAGACCCATTTGTTGAAATGTCGAGCTAATCTTTGCTGGTATCCTTGAATTTGATACAAGACATCCATTCTTTTCTCATCGATGGCATTCAACTGATCATGGTAGCCCTTGACCCACTTAACTTTGTCAATTTAGCTTTCTCGAATTACTCTTGCAGTTTTGATTTTCATCTTAATTGGAAGTACTGCTTCCATTCCATATATTAGAGCATAAGAAGTTGCTCCTATCGGTATTCAGATGGAAGTTCGATAACCCTATAGAGCGAAAAGGAGACATTCATGCCAGCTTCTATTACTGGAAATCATCTTTTTCAAAATGGTTTTGATAGTTTTGTTGGCTGCTTCCACTGCACCGTTAGCCTGGCAATGATACAGGAAAGACTGTGATGATGAATCTTCTGTTTCTTCAGCAAGTTTACCACTTCTTTCTAAAAATGAGACCCATTATTTGTTATGATCTCAAAAGTCAATCCATACCAACAAATGATATTGGTTTGAATTAAATGGGCTATCTTCTTCAAATTTAATAGTTTGTATAAGGTCACTTCTACCCATTTTAAGAAGTGGTCAATAGCCACCAGAATGTATTCGTGCCCATTTTATGATTTTGGGGTGATGCATCTGATGACATCGATGCGCCAAGTGGAAAAGGCCATGGAGTTGTAGTTGGATTCAGCGGGACTGGAGGTTGCTTTTGAAGTTTTGCAAATATCTGACATTTGTGGCATTTCTATACAAGCTGAGCACAGTATTCATTCATAGTTAGCCATAAATATCCTAAGTTTATGATCTTGCGAGCTAAGGCAAAGTCATTCATTTATGGGCCTTCATCACCCTCATGGACCCATTCCATAATCTGTTGGGCTTCATCTTCTATGGCGCACCTCAAGTGGATGTTGTTCCAGGCTTGTTTGTACAACATATTGCCATTCGAGATGAAATCACTGGCCAATTATCTTCATGTTCTCCGGTCTGACTTTGAGGCCCCTTTTGGATCCTTATCATTTCTAATTGGATTAAAGATATACCAAAACCATAGTTTACTATCTGCTGTCTAGATCTACATGCAAGTTGTGTAAGACCCTGATTGTTTTTCGGACTTCGATAACCACTGGGTAGACTATCTTAGTTTCCATCATATGTATCATAAAGGCCACGGTTGTTAAAGCATCAATAAATTTTCTTCTTTGCTCAAGGTAGGTAATGGAAGGACAGTTCATGAAAATTCTCTGCCATATCACAAACGTGCTCGTAGTAAGGAACTAAGCGTTCTTCTATAATTTTTTCACTTACCAAGGGCTTAGGACACAATCATATTGGAATCCTTGTGGATCTCGAGGTAGTAAATTCTCATATTGACGGCACATTCTAGTCCACAAATGCATGCTGCATACTCGACTTCATTATTAGTTACCTCAAAGGATAGTTTGACAGTCATTAGTAAATGATCTCCTCGAGGTACGACTATCACAATATCGACACTATATCCTCTGCTATTGGCTGCTCCATCGAAGTATATTTTCCATACCTTAGGTTCTATTTCCATCACATCCTCGTGAAGGAATTCTGGCTCAAAGGAACCGTCACCTTCAACAAATGTTGCAGCTAGTTGGCCAGCTTTGACACTCCCTTTGATTACCTTTTCTTAGGACATACTTCAAATCAAATGTTGCAAAAGCAGCTAATCAATATGCCATTTTACTGTTAATAACTGGCCTCTCCATAAGGAATTTCAAGGGGCCCTTATCAGCTATGATATGGGTGGTATAGGAACCCAAGTAGTGCTACAGTTTATGGCATACCCATACCAAATCAAGGTATAACTACTCAATCATATTGTACTTGAGCTCATGAGTCAGCATACGCTTACTTAGGTAGTATATGGCATTTTCCTTATATGATCTATTGCATTTTGAGTGAGCATTGCACCCATCGCTTCTCGAGTGACTGAAAGATACAATAATAAAAGCTATCCCCATCTGGACGGTGTCACGACCCGCTCTCGCGAGCTGCGATGGTACTAGGGCACGGGAGATGCCAATGGCGACCGGCACCCGTAGAACCCAATATCAGTCATATCAGTCCTATCAATACAATATACATGTATACAATCTCTATTCATTCATTATCAATCACAACCCATCATACATTCTCAATCAACTGTATTATTAATACCCACAGGATCATATCAATCATAACATATATTTTTCCATATCATAGTATCATTATTTGGATACATGTTCATTTCCTAGCTAACTCGTACATACCCATGGAGCAGCTAGATTATGAACACAAAAGTATAGTTGTTATACAAAATAAGTTTCTGGAAAATACATCAAATAATCTATTGTAGAATCCTCAAAGAAACAGAAGTCTGGATTCTGCAGCTTTAATCCTCTCCTGAAATGGGTAAACAATGAGCAGTGAGTATAGATGATACTCAGTGAATTCACATGCATCGCAATAAACAGTTGCGTCAGTCAATAAAGATATCAATCGAATATAATCAAGAACTGAATAATATCAACTTCATAAGGTATCATCAATAAGATACAACAATATCATATAATATGGTTTCATACGTCTGAAATGACAGATAGTGGAATGGACTATAGGAAAAGAAATCATACATATCAAATACGTTGGACCATATAGGTCCTAATCATCCATATAAGGGCAAATGTAAGCATAAGGCGGATCAGACCTTGTGACCGGGACCAAAACCCTTCCTAGCTAGGGTACAAACATACAATGTGCACAAGGTCGACAATATTTCCCCACTCCCCTGTCGAATCGGAAGTTCTGTCACAATCACAACGGGGTCAATAACAAGGGATACCATTAACAACAATGGCATCTGGATTCAATCAATCAATCAATCAATCATTTCGGTTTCCAATCAATTTAATATCCAATATCAATAATGGCCATGCCATATACAATATTCAATATCCAATCAAAATTCGGTATTAGGATAATTCATAAGCAAAGCAAGGTTTGTTATTTTATAACATTCGGTATGAATGAAATAAAGATATATAACAATATACATTTATTCGATAAGAGAATAGGGTTACACATTCAAAGGAAATCAAAGGGTATTTCACAATAAAGGTTCGGTCCATTTGGGGTTTTTCCCAAATGGTGTTCAACAATCAATTTTATCAAATTGGATAATTCAAATGATGCATGTAAAACTCACTTTAACTTTCCAACTATCAATTGCTTAGCCAATCTCACAAATTTCCTTAAAAATCCATAAATTGGCTACTTTGAGGACTCAATCTCCACAATCTACAATTTTACATTAAATTTGTGTTCTCTTACACCCAATTAACTAATTCTATCATCAATTTGTGATTCTCGTTCCAAATTCATCAATTAAATATTCAAAGTCTCAAATAAACCTATAATTTAGGGATTTCCATTATTTAGAGTTAATCTAGCTAAAATAACTCTAAACCCATTCATTTCAATCCAAATACTATCTATTTAATCCATAAAATCAACAAATAATCAACAAATAAAGGGTGATTCACGGCAGAAATTCCTTTTACTGTTACTGCCGATATTTCCCGCCCCTCCTCACTGGCTATGGACTGAAAGAGGATGAACCCAGATAGTATATATGATTCTCATAATTTTATCCAGAAACTTCGGTGGAGAAAACATGAGAATCGATGAGGAAGATGTTGAACAGTGGTCAGGATTTGGGAGAAGAGAGGACGAACGTAGTGATGATAAAAAGAAACAAAAATGACTTAATGTTTTTAAGTATCAGCTACTGCCTCTCTTAAATAGGCTATTGCCTATTTGTTGAAATCTTGTTACTATGCACTAATGAATCCCGCCTTACCAAGATTCAATTTGTTGGTCCAGCTCGCTTTTTGCTGGCTCACTAGACCCAGCTCGCCATTCTCAGCTCGCAAATGTTTCTTCGCATTGTCGGCTCGCCTTTGCCAGCTCGCATATGCCGGCTCGCCAATGTCCCTTTGCATTTCTTTTTCGCATATTCCTCTTCACATTTTCCTCTTCACCTTTACTCTTCGCCATTCTCTCTTCGCATTTCCTCTTCGCCATTCTCTCTTCGCATTTCCTCTTCGCCATTCCCTCTTTGCCATTTCCTCTTCGCAATACCAGTTTGCCATTGCCTCTTCATAAGGCCAACTTGGCAAGGCCTCTTCGTAAGACCAGCTCGGCATTGCCTCTTCGCAAGACCAGCTCGGCATTGCTGCTTCGCGAGGCCAACTCGCCAATGTTGACTGGAAACCCTTAACCCAGTTTCCACAGATTCGCTATTGCCTTCAATTTCTCAGTTCCTTAACACTTAACATTTCTCACGTAAAATTTAATAACTCAATCAATATTTCTCAGAAAATTTTCCATACTCATTTTCTATCATTATCCAAAATAATTAATAAATAAATATTTATACTTATTAATTAAATTAATTAATTAATTAAGCCAATTAAAAAAAATAAGTTTATACACAGAAATATATACAAAGATTGTTTAGGAAAAAGATGGGTGTTACACATTGATGGAGGAAAAAAGAGAAAATGGTTGGTGAAAATGGCTAAGGAAGATAAGAATGGTGAAGTGGTGGGAAAAATCTAACTAAATATCAAAGGCATGATTCCATACATTAGGCTTATGGTAGAAATGGTGAAACTTAGCCATCCAACCAACCATTTCTTCATCATTTCATCCAATGGTTAGATTTAGACAAGCCTAAAATGGCACCATAAGCTTGCATACACCATATAAGTCCATATTCCAAAGGAAAAGAGCAAATTACCCTTAGTTCAAGTGAAGCTCCTAAATCGAGCAGTTTGCCGGAAATTATTTTCTACCAGATTTAATTCTCTAACAAAACTTCAAATAAATAAAATATCATCATTTTCATGTCCTAATATTCTTTTCTACTTTCAAATATCATGTTA
>CANXYC011579366.1:0-13215 GCA_948193065.1 Aleurites moluccanus
TATATATATATATATATATATCTATATATATTATTTTATTACTATTAGTTATTTATTTTTTTAGAACACCATACTTAGGAATAGAGGGGCTAGGTCAAATTTAGCCTATCTCGCTGATGTTTTATCTGAGGAAACTCCGGTAAAGCCTTTGTTAGAGCCTACTGGTTTTGTATCCTTCCTAAAGGTCAAAACCGATCTTGAGAGCAATGTGGCCTTGATCAAGGCACTGGCTGATCGATGGTGGGACACCACTAATACCTTTCATTTTCCATCCAGGAGTTGACGGTTACCCCATTAGATCTTTTGATGCTGACTGGCTTACGTTTTGGAACCCGCCATTTGGATCTCTGCTATGACTGGAGGGTTACCTTCACTCCTGAAGATATGGCCCGATTCATAGGTCAGAATCCTCCTTGGGATCGTATATCAGTGCCTCGCATTTGGCTTCAGGCTCGATTAAAGGAGATGGAGCCCTTTACTGGCATGATATTTGGTACCGAGGCTGTTGCTAGACTGATGGTGCTGATTCTAGCTGGATGCACATTTAGTCATACCCATCGTGATACTGTCAACTTGAACATTCTGCCAAGCTTGATAGATATGACTGCATTAGGTGAATATGATTAGGCTGGCGCTATCCTGAGCACTATGTACTAGGAGATGTGCGATTTATCCCGAGGAGCTTTTAATTCTTATGGAGGGACTTATTTCATCTGGGAGGTATGCTTTCTGCATCTTTTGCTTAACTTGAACTGATGGTTCTCTCTGTACCTATGGATTTAACTTGAATTGGGAGGTACTCTCTGTACCTGTTGGTTTAAACTGGGAGGTACCCTCTGTACCTGTTGGCTTGAATTGGGAGGTACTCTCTGTACCCTTTCTGAACTTTACTTTAGTCTTTCGGACTATCTGTCTAACATGCTTGAACCAAGTATGAGCCTATGAGTACTTTTAGACACTTGACCCCATTGTTAGTAGCCCTAGACTAAATGTTTTTTGAACTAGTGTCCGGTGGAATAGGGAATATTGGTCCAGCCCCGATGTACGTGAATTTGGGACTATCCGAGCATTCTTTGGCATCCTTGATACTTTCTAGGTATTTCACTGACTTTATATTACCCATTTTTCGTGGCTTTACTTACAACTAATCTTTGTGCAGGTTGTGACGAAACCCTATATAGACCGGATGCCGTTGATGCCAGTAGAACTTGACCCAAGTGCTACACTAGCTTATTCCCGATTGTTGCTCTGCTCACCATATTATAAGTTATACTACCT
This sequence comes from Aleurites moluccanus, assembly GCA_948193065.1. Lineage (NCBI taxonomy): Eukaryota > Viridiplantae > Streptophyta > Magnoliopsida > Malpighiales > Euphorbiaceae > Aleurites > Aleurites moluccanus. The sequence goes on from CANXYC011579366.1 coordinate 1,279, forward strand.
GGGAGAGAGAGTCTGAGTCTAAACTATTGGTAGTTGGGTAGTTCTGGTACACCCACCAGTTGACATAAGATGGAACATGGACATTCGTGCTCCTGATGTGGCTTACACTGGGCTTCCCATTCATCTATACATGACACCCAGTGATAACTATGCGATATTCTGTTGCACCCATCTGATGGGTCCTGTTGGTGATCTATGTAGACTACTGGAGTGTGCATCTGACATTGCTGGTCCTTATTCTGCCAAACTGGGTCATAGAGACCCTTCTTCAACTAACCCCAGCATTACTCCTAAGACACGAAATGATCCTAATCGGGTCGCCTTAGGCCCCAGCTACTTGCTCCCTGAAGATATCTTATATATCAATGCTTATGGCGAGATGCAGACATTCCATCTTCCGGATGTGGTCCATCCTCATACACTAGACTTCCCTGATAACCCTGAGGTATGTTGATGCTGTTCCTCTTAGTTCTACTTTCGGAAATGATCCTTTAGCTCATGATACCTCATAGTTTTGCTTTCGAAAATGATCCTTTAGCTAAGCATCTGATATCTTATTCTTTTTTTTACAGCTTACCATAGAGTGGGCTCATCACAACTATCGTGTGGGGCGTAGAATGGAGCTAGCTTTGATGGGTATGCTGACTCGGCTTGATTTCAGGATTGATCCACCTCGTCCATCGGAGGACCCCCGTCGGCGTTATCGGAGAAACTGAGCTTCTTTTCTAGCTTTTATTGTTCTATTTTTCTCGTTTTTGAACTATAATGTATGGATGTTATTATGGTGCTATGTATGTATGAATGATATTATGTATGAATGATGTTTTAATATTTTATTAAACCACCCCATGTCATAGATGCAGACTAAAATGCAATGTTATATAATTTTCAGTCTAAAAAAATGAAATTAAATGAATTAAAATGCCTAAAATATTTTAGAAACGTCCTAGAATGCCCCAGATCCATAAAATTTTAAAAAAACTCAAAAATCCAGAAAAAATCCTGCCAGGCAGATTTGCTGCCATTGGCCTGAAGGGTCGGCGGCGCCCTAGGTGTATGGTGGCGGCGCCCTAGTGCTCCTGAGGGCTCGGCGGAGCTGCCACCATGAGATGGTGATGTCGCCCTAGGCTTATGGTGCCGCCACCAGCCCTAGGTGATGCTTTTGCGTGCCCTAGCCTATTTTGGCTCATTTCCCTATAAAAGGCCTCCCTTTCATCTTAAAAAGTCACTCTGAATCTTCTTAGCATCTTGCAGTACTTTCCCAGTAGTTTCCTTCTCACTTTTCTCTCTTATTTTACTTAAAAAATTCTATGAAGTCCTACTACAGTCACCACATGTTTTTATGGAACAAGAACCTGGACAAGGTCAAAAAGATCAATCTGGGCAAATATAGAATCAACTCTGTTCTGACTCTGAAGCGTGTCAAAGTTGATTGGGATTTTCTAAAAGCTTGTTTCAGGTTTTGGGACCCTGTTGACCCTGTGTTCCGATTCGGCGCCAGTATGGAGGAAATGTGCCATACTTTTGAGGAATTCAGTGCCATCCTCAGAAGTAGCCCAAATGCTGCACTAGCTATCCCTGAAAATAGGGTTGGATATTTTCATTCTTTCAAAAGGCTTTCGGGGTTGAGGCACGAGCTAGCCAGCTCTATGGTTGTGGAATGCCGGATCAACCTAGCTGCAGTTATAGCTGAGTTCCAATATCCAGGAGATTCGGGGGACAAAATGAGAGAAAAATATAGAATGACCGCTTTGGTTCTGTGTTTGACCGTCGGATGCCTCTTCTTTAACTCACCTGGTTAAGGAGACATTCGGGTAGTGGAGTTAATTTCTCAGATGGAGTGAGGTTGCACCATTGCTGGCCTGATTTTAGCACAAACTCTACAGAGCTTGGATGGAAATTATAGAGTCGAAGGGCCTTAGTCTGTTAGCCCTGTCATTTTACAAGTAAAAACATCTTGTATTTCTATTCTTTTTTTTTTTCTTGGATTTCCTTTTTTTTAAACCCCTTTTTCTTCTTTTCAGGTTTGGCTCAAGGATCACTTACAAGTGGTTGCTCCCCCAGACAAAATGCCATATTTGGCTACACGGTACCAGATGTAGAGAACTCTGATTCACTTTGACTCAAAAAAGGAGTGGACTACTTGGATTTTGGAGCTGGATTCTAAAGAGTTGCTCTAGTATTAGTCCTAGTATGGGATTGACTCATTCATTACAATGAGTTATGGATACAAGATGGTATATTTGCTGGGAATTTCAATGACCTCATTCTACCAAGGAACCAGAATCTTGAGGCAGATGGGTCAGGCACTGGGCACTCCACCAGACGGAGCTGTTTTTCCCATATCTCTAATTACTAGCCCTGTATCCCAGGCCATAATGAATGGCTGGAGGAGGTCGATACACTTTGTATGTCCTGCTAAATTGTCAGGCAAGCTGGAAGATTACGACTCCTGGTTCATCACAAAGGTTTGGCCTATTGAGAAGATCAGATGAGTTGCCTTGATTACAGAATTGGAGGCTGACACTGAGACTGGGGATATTGAGATAGACATGATGACAAAACCAAAAGAAGTTGTTGCGACCAAAGAAGAGGTGGAGGTAAAGGTTGAACCAAATAAAATCATGACTGAAGACGGGGACTCTGACAACTCAGAGGATGTTCATCCTAGGAGAAGACGAGCTTAGACTAGGACTTTTTTTTATTTGTTTGTATTCCATCTTTTGGAACCTTTATGAACTTCATTCATTTGAATTTGTTGAAATTGAATAAAATGAGATGGAATTTTTATTATTTTAACTCTGACAGATGAGACAAGACTGAATACTTTGACGAAAAGGGACTGGAATATAATTGATGAATTCCAATTTAAAATAAAGCATTTTTTTATTTTTTATTTTTTATTTTTTGTATTATATATTTTCTTTTTTTATTGCTCTATTTTTCGCCCGAGCAGCCCTTTTGGGTTTTCAACTCGCCGAGCTGCACTAATTTTTACCTAAGCCGCCTTATTCTGGTTTTCAACTTAGTGAGCATGAACTAATTAATCTAGGCACATAAAATAATAATTTTATTATGCTTTGGACCGTACCCAAGGTGGGCTACCTACGTATCTCCATTTGCACTTCTTTTTTACATATCAATCAATTTTTCTTTTGGGAGAATCAAGTCCTCGTAGTTCTGTTCATACAATGCACCATGAGACAAGAATTCACACAAAATATCTTTTTAATTGGTCAAGATTACAAAGGTTTAAAAATTCATTCCCATCTAGATCTATGAGTATGACACCTCCACTGGACAAGATCTTTTTGAGCATATATGGACCAACCCAGTTTGGCTTGAACTTCCCTCTTGGATCATACACAGGAGCTCGAATTTCCTTAAGCACTAAGTTGCCTTCCTCCAATCCTCTGTCCATTACCCTTTTATTGAAATGTCAGGCCAGCTTTTGCTGATACCCTTAAATTTGGTAAAGTGCATCCATCCTCTTTTCATCAATAGCATTCAACTGGTCATGATATCCCTTGATCCATTCTACCTCACCAAGCTGATTCTCTCGCATGACTCTTGTAGAGCAGATCTGTACTTCAATTGGAAGGAACGCTTCCATCCCATATACTAAATAATACGGAGTTGCCCCGTTGGTGTTCAAATGGAGGTCCGATACCCCCATAATGCAAATGGAAGGCGTTCATGCCAATTTCTATGATTGGTGATCATCTTTTGCAGAATGGTTTTGATTGTTTTATTTGCCGCTTTAATTGCACCATTGATTTGAGGTCGATAAGGAGAAGACCGATGATGCTAAATCTTTTCCTTTTCAAGTAGACTTATTACTTCCTTTTGAAAATGAGAACTACTATCAGTGATGATCTCAAAAGGCAATCCAAACCGATAAATGATGTTAGTTTGGATAAAATGTGCTACCTTTTTAGAATTCAACACTTGATAAGAGGTTACTTCTACCCACTTCGTGAAGTAATCTATCGCCACCAGAATGTACTCATGACCATTTGAGGATTTAGGACTGATGCGCCCTATGACATCAATGCCCCACGTAGCAAAAGGCCAGGGTGTTGCAGTCGGGTACAACGGAACAGGAGGTCGCTTTTAAAACTTAGCAAATATCTGGCACTTGTGGCATTTCTGAACATACTTAGCACAATCGTCATTCATTGAAAGCCAAAAATATCCCAAGTTAGTAATTTTCCTGGCCAATGCAAAATCATTCATGTGCAGACCTTCTTCACTGCCATGTACCCATTCCATGATCTGCTGAGCTTCCTCATCTGTTATACACCTAAGGTGGATGTTATCCCAAGCTCTTCCATATACCATATCACCATTTGGTATGAAATTACTAGCCAATTATCTTAGGGTCCTCCAGTCTGATTTGGATGCCCCATCCGGATACTGGTCATTTTTCAGGAAATTGAATATGTCCCAATACCATGGCTTACTATCGGCTAATTGAATCTGTATGCATGTCGTAACATAACCTGGTTGTCTTCGCACTTCAATGACTATGGGACGTACAATCTCATTAGCTATCATGTCTATCATGGAGGCCAACATTGCCAAAGCATCGGCAAACTGATTCTTGGCTCGAGGTAGATAGTGGAATGATAATTCATGAAAATTTTCTGCTAGATCAATCAAGCATTGATAGTAAGGAACTAAACACTCTTCTTTTATCTTCTATTTACCTAAAGCTTGTGACATACTCAAATTAGAGTCCCCATAGACCTCTAGGTAATCAATCCTCATGTTGGTGGCAACCTCTAACCCACATATGCAAGCTTCATATTCTGCCTCGTTGTTTGTTACTTCAAAGGATAATTTAATGGCCATAGGTAAAATGATACCCATTTAGTGTGGCAAGTACTATCCCTGCGCCATAACCCTTATTGTTAGTTGCTCCATCGAAGTACAACTTCCAAACTTTAGGTTTTAATTCTATGATGTCTTCGTCGGGAAATTCAGGTTCAAACGGTTCATCGTATATTGGGGCAGCAACTAGTTGGTCAGCTATCACACTTCCTTTGATAGCTTTTCTTAGAACATACTTAAGATCAAAAGCTGCTAAAACTGCTAACCATCGGGCCATTTTGCTGTCAAGAACTGGCCTCTCCATAAGGAATTTCAATGGGCTCCTGTCAATAAGAACATGTATGGTATATAAACCCAAATAATATTGCAGCTTATGGCATACCTAAACTAAAGTGAGGCACAACTGCTCAATTTGATTGTACTTTAGTTCATGAGTAAGAATGCGTTTGCTCAAATAATAGATGGCATTTTCTTTTATATGAATCTATAGCATTTTGAGCGAGCATCGCCCCTGTGGTCTCTTTGGTTACAGAGAGGTATAACAGCAAGGGTTTACCAGGCCTTGGTGGTTGCAGCACAGGAGGGTTTAGCAAGTATTGCTTGATTCTTTCAAAAGCTTGCTGACATTCATCATTCCACTCTTTGGAAGCCCTCTTCTTCAATAATTTAAAGATGGGTCCACAAACATCAGCCAACAGAGAGATGAACCTACTAATGTATTGCAAACATCCTAAGAATCCCCTGATCTCTTTTTCAGTCTTTGGAGTTGGCATCTCTAAAATGGCTCTTGATTTGGCTGGGTCTACTTCTATCCCCTTCTTACTCACCATATGTCCTAATAATAAGCCCGATGACACACTAAAAACACAGTTAGTCGGATTCAGTTTCAAGTTGTACCATCTCAACCTAAGACAGAAACGCCTTATTGCGTCTATGTGTCCTTCTGCTGTTTCAAATTTTATCACCATGTCATCAACATATACTTCCACATCCTTATGAATCATGTTATAAAAGATGGTTATGGCCATTCTCTGATATGTTGCCCCAGCATTTTTCAACCTAAAAGGCATGACCTTGTAGCAGTAGGTGCCCCATTCTGTCACAAAAGTTATCTTTTCCTTCTTAGGTGGATAGACTTGTATTTGATTATAACTCGCATATAAATCAGTTGAGGAGACTACCTCAGTTCTGTTGAATCCTACTATAACTCTATGAACTTTTTCCACTTGGGGCATCGATGCTATCAGATGCATCACCCTAAAGTCATCAAATGGGCATGAGTATGCTTTGGTGGCCATCAACTACTTCTTAAAATGGGTAAAAGTTGTCTCGTATAAGGTTTTGAATGTGAAGAAAGTAGCCTACTTCATTCAAGCCAACATCACTTGTCAGTATGGGTTGCCTTTTGAGATTATAAATGATAGTGGGTCTCATTTTTAGAGAGAAGTGTTGAACCAGTTGAAGAAATAAAAGATTTAGCATCACAGGTGTTTCTCGTACTGTCCCCAGACTAACGATGCGATGGAAACAGCCAACAAAACCATCAAGACCATTCTACAAAAGATGATTTCTAGTAACAGAAGCTGGCATGAACATCTTTCTTTTGCTCTATGGGGTTTTTGAACTTCCATCTGAACACCAACAGGGGAAACTCTTTATGCTCTAATGTATAGATGGAAGCAGAACTTCTAACTGAGATGTAAATCATATTTGCAAGAGTAATCCAAGAAAGCCAACTTGATAAAGCTGAATGGAATAAGGGCTACCATGATAAGTTGAATGCCATCGATGATAAAAGAATGGATGCTTTGTATCATATTCAGGGATACCAGCAGAGGCTAGCCTGACATTTTAACAAAAGAGTTTTGACAGAGTGTTAGAAGAAGGCAACTTGGTATTAAAAGAAATCAGAGCTCATATTCATGAGCCAAGAGGCAAATTCAGACCTAACTGGGCAGGCCCATGTGTGATTAAAAAGATTCTAACTGTCGGATAGGCTATATTAATAGATTTGGATGATAATGAGTTCTTAAGTCCTTGCAAATAGTTTTCATTTTATTTTTGTAATCAAAATATGTATTGTATAAATAAGAACCACTTATACCTGATTATCGAAAAAAGTGAATGAGAAGAACAAAGTTAAAAGCTGAGATATGTAGGCAGCCCTCCTTAGGTGCAGTCCAAATTATAATATAATTATAATTTTGTGCCAAAATCAATACATGGTTATTTGATTCTTCGCTAGCTCGCTAAATTGATGTTCGTATAGGTGCTCTAAAGACAATCATTGTAATGATAATTTTAGATAATATTAATAAAAGACATTCTTTATTAACCAGTGATTTATTTATGTTTAGAATAAAATCATATAACTGCTTAATAAAGTCCATGGTGTGAACATAGCATGTAAGCATTCATGATGTGATCATGATAGTGAGCTGCTTATCGTGTGCAATTATGTTTTATCTAAAATATCCCTAGTCATAGAATCAATAAGATGGGACATTATTGATTCGTAAAGACTAGCACTTGTGTATACTATTTGATTTGATCAAATAATCTAATAGATGTAGACATTGAGATGTCTAAGTATAACATGTAGATGTTTACTGTGAGTAGTAAGTACATTGGAGTGATCACCTGAGATTATCATATAGAATTCTAAACCTTGTTAATGATACATCTCAACATGGAAATGTGCAAATGTCCTTGAATTTGAGATACTTAAAAGTGATCTAGAGTGAAGAGGCTATGCTTTGATTTCGTACCTTGCTTTCTAAAGGGTCTGCTTATAGGGCAGACATTGGGTATAGTTAGAGATTATGAGGCCTCGCTTGAGCAGCTCGTTTGACCCACTTTTATATGGGATCAGAATGCTCATTTAGGACATTTTCTCAAGGGGAGACGACCTTAGCGCCTTTTATTTGAAAATTATTTTGATTTTGAAGTCACCACCTTAAGTTATTTTTATTGGGAAAATTTAAGGTAAAAATCCATTTTGACTCCAACTATTAAGGTAAAAATCCATTTTGACTCCAACTATCCCAAAGGAAAAAAGTGCACTAGTCTTTGAAACCAAAAAGGATTCGGGGACTAGATTTTCAGTTGAACTTGGCTTTTAATTTTAACCTTGATTTAAAATCATTTTCATGAACAATTAAAGAATGACATATAAGATGCATGAGCAAGTAAATAAATGGATGAACAATTGAAATATAAGCAATCAAGTAGAACAATTAAAAGAAAGCAATAAAAGTAAATTATTACACCTCAAAATCTCAAAATAGGGGATATCAACTCTAGCCCTTATGGGTTCTAGGTTGATCACACATTCCCCAAAGAATACATTCAACAAATAAAGTAAAGCAAATAATCAAAAGCAAAAGAGATAGTTTTTTTTTTTTTGGATTTGAAGCTTTTATACAGCTTGCCAGTGTATCTCGTTGAATGGGAATCAAAACCCTCGCATTTCTTCCTTCTCGAGAAGGAGGGTTGATTTTATGCCCAATTTATCATGTTTTTAATTCTTTGTTTTGATGCTCTATCAAAGTAACGAAGATGAGTTGAGAGTTTATACCTTCGCCCTAGCTCTTAGGGATGTTGGTAGACGGAGTGCTCTTCCAGATCGGAGTTGCACCTTGGATCGAATGAAGCAGAGGAAATAGGTTGAAATGTCTTTTTAGCTCTTAAGAAATCAAACTGACAGAAAAACTTTGCTTAGAAAAATGACTTTGAGGCTCCACACTCATCGGATTGCGCCCTTCTTTAGCTTAAGGAGAACTAGAGAAGATGGGCTCCGCACGCCTTAAATAGCAACTCTTTAAACTCAAAGAGAGCTAAAAAAAAGAAGAAAAAATAAGTATTGGAGGGAGAAGAGAATGAAATCAAATAGTGAAAACTCAAACTAGATGATTTTCTGTGTTGGTGTATGTCTTTGAAGGTGGGAGGAGGTTTTCTATTTATAATAGTGGCTTAGGGGGTCAAATCCCATAATTTTCCAATGTGGGACTCCGAAAAAATAGTTTTGGAATGGAGGTGCCACCTGTAAGAGTAGTCGGTATCGCCGAAAGGGGGCGGCAACACTGCCGGGGGGGTCTTGGTGGCACATGATTTGAAGAAGGGCAACAGTAGTGGCAAAGTGCCATGCTGCCGCCCTTGGGCATAGAAGTTTCCACCTAGAGTGGCACTGCTATGCCTAGAGAGTGGCAACTCTGGTCCGACTTCGTCCTGAGGCCATTCTGAGTCCATCCGTGAGCATGTTTGGTCCCGGTGAGTGCTGTTTGGGTTGGCACGAGTCCGAGGGGTATAAAAAATAAGTATTCACAGCTGCCCCCATCACGGCTGTCCATTTTGAATGACAGATGTGATGTAGGTGAACTGGGTTGTTCCTGTCTGTTTGGAATAAAAGAATGCATTCTGATTGCATCTTGCAAGGTCTGGAGGTGTATGAGTGTAATCTGTCAAGCTCTGGATAATTTTTTATTTTTCTGGTATTTTTCTATATCTATCATTTTCTAAATTATAGAAGCATCCCATGTCTGATTTGGGCAAATTATAGCTCTATGGATAAAGAAAATCATACAGACTCAACAAAATTGACAGCACATGATTCTGACTTGAATTGCTTCAGAAATACAAGTTTCCTTGTTTTTGGCCAAGTCGGGGACATGATGGTCATTTATGCGATTTTCAAAATCTATAAATAGGGGTGAGGCTCTCCCATTCCCTACACACCCATTTTCACATTCCCCTCTCTCTCTCTCTCTAGCTTTCTCTCTAAAGCTCACCTCATTGTCTTGATGGCTTCAACTTCTGGAAGTAGCAATTGGGGACATCATTGCTATGAGGCCCTACGGAATAATCCTGACCCGGTAAACCTACTGCAGGAACCGGAACAACATATTTTTTGGGACGGCATAATAGAGGTGTATATATATATATATATATATATAATTTTATTACCATTATTTATTTATTTATTTTTAGAACACCATACTTAGGAATAGAGAGGCTAGGTCAAATTTAGCCTATCTTACTGATGCTTTATCTGAGGAAACTCTGGTAAAGCCTCTGTTAGAGCCTACTAGTTTTGTATCCTTCCTAAAGGTCAAAACTAATCCAGAGAGCAATGTGGCCTTGATCAAGGCACTGGCTGAGCGATGGTGGGACACCACCAATACCTTTCATTTTTCATGCAGGGAGCTGATGATTACCCCATTAGATCTTTCGATGTTGAATGGCTTACATTTTGGAAACCGCCATTTAGATCTCTGCTATGACTAGGTGGTTACCTTCACTCTTGAAGATATGGCCCGGTTCATAGGTCAGGATCCTCTTTGAGATTGCATATCAGTGCCTCGCACTTGGCTTCAAGCTCGATTGAGGGAGATAGAGCCCTTTACTGACATGATATTTGATATCGAGGCTGTTGCTAGACTGATGGTGCTGATTCTAGCTGGATGCACATTTGGTCATACCCGTCGTGATACTGTTAACTTGAACATTCTGCCAAGCTTGATAGATATGACTACATTGGGTGAATATGATTGGGCTGGTGCTATCCTGAGCACCATGTATCGGGAGATGTGTGATCTATCCAGGTGAGTTTTTAATTCTTAAGGAGGGACTTATTTCATATGGGATGTATGCTTTCTGCATTTTTTGCTTAACTTGAACTGATGGTACTCTCTGTACCTATGGATTTAACTTGAATTGGGAGATACTCTCTGTACCTATTGGTTTAAACTGGGAGGTACCCTCTGTACCTGTTGGCTTGAACTGGAAGGTACTCTCTGTACCTTTTCTGAACTTTACTTTAGTCTTTTTGACTATCTGTCTAACATGCTTGAACCAGGTATGGGCCTATGAGTACTTTTATACACTTGCCCCTGCTCTTAGCAACCCTAGACTAGATGTTTTTCTAGCTGGTATTCGGTGGAACAGGGGACATTGGTCCAGCCCCGGTGTACGTGAATTTGGGACTATCGTAGCATTCTTTGGCAGCCTTGATACTTTCCAGGTATTTCACTAACTTTATATTACCCATTTTTCATGGCTTTACTTACAACAAATCTTTGTGCAGGCTGTGACGAAACCTTATATCGACCGGATGCCGCTAATGCCAATAGAACTCGACCCAAGTGCTGCACTGGCTTATTCCTGATTGTTGCTCCGCTCACCATATTACAAGTTATACTACCCGGGAGAGAGAGTTTGAGTTTAAACTATTGGTAGGTGGGTAGTTCCGTTACACCCATCAGTTGACATGAGATGGAACATGGACATTCGTGCTCCTGATAAGGCTTACACTGGGCTTCCCATTCATCTGTACGTGACACCCAAGGATAACTATGCGATATTCTATCGCACTCGTTTGATGGGTCCTGTTGGTGATCCATATAGATGACTGGAGCGTGCATCTGACATTGCTGGTCCTTTTTCTGCCAGATCGGGTCTAGTCCATAGTGTGGGTGCATCAAGAGACCCTTTTTCAACTGACCCCAGCATTATTCCTGAGACACGAAACGAACCTAGCCGTGTCTCCTTGGGCCCCAACTACTTGCTCCCTGAAGATATCTTCTATATCAATAATCATGGCGAGATGCAGATATTCCATCTTCCGGATGCCATCCATCCTCATACACCAGACTTTCGTGATAACCCTGAGGTATGTTGATACTCTTCCTCTTAGTTTTACTTTCAGAAATGATCCTTTAGCTCGTGATACCTCCTAGTTTTGCTTTCGGAAATGATCCTTTAGCTAAGCATCTGATATCTTACTCTTTTTTTTTTTTTACAGCTTACCATAGAGTGGGCTCGGCACAACTATCGTGTGGGGCATAGAATGGAGCTAGCTTTGACTGGTTTGCTGAGTCGGCTTGATGTCACAGCCCAACTTGGGAGCCATGATGGTCCTAGGGTGCGGGTGATGCTTATGCTACCAGTACCATGAAGAACCCATATAACTATACTATATGGCATGCAATACACTAATAAGCTCAAAATGGCTTAACAATCTTATGAAAAATTGGGCAGCATCTCCTTTGTATAAGGAGCATGCCCAGCTGCTAAAAACACAAATAAGCACTTCAACTATATACTTCC